>VXBD01003977.1:0-15405 GCA_013399975.1 Indicator maculatus | reverse complement strand
CCCTTTTCCCTTTTCTCCCTTTTTCTTTTCTCCCTTTTTCTTTTCTCCCTTTTTCTTTTCCCCCCTTTTCTTTTCCCCCCTTTTCTTTTCCCCCATTGCCTTTTCTCTCTTTTTCTTTTCTCTCTTTTTCTTTTCTCCCTTTTTCTTTTCTCCCTTTTTATTTTTTCCCCTTTTTCTTTTTCCCTCTTTTTCTTTTTTTCCCTTTTCCTTTTTTCCTCCTTTTTCTCTTCCCCCCTTTTTTTCTTTTATCTCCTTTTTGTCTTTTTAAAAAAAAAAAAACTTTTCCTTGCTGCAAGTCAGTGTACACTTTGTACATACAAGTTGTTTCCAATATAAATGCCAAGCATATTTTCATAGTTTTTTTCCTCCAACTAAAAAAAAAATAAAACATTGGTAATGGAAAATAATAATGAGAAGAATCTCCTTTGAAAGAAAGAGATCACTATGGTCACTCTGACAATGTGGTAACAGTTTTGATGAAACTCGGATCTTCTACTGGACCTCTCTAAAAAGGATTGTGTTGTTTAACTCCAAATCCACTTGTGTTGATGTTTGTCTTGTGGTTTGCTCTTTATCTTCTGTATAGGAAGGTTCGGAATGTGGGAAAACCTTTGTAGAAAGGATCTGTCCAGATCTGGGCTAGCAGGACACTGGTCTGCAAACACAGGCCTGTCTGGTATTTTTCTGTCATTTGCTTTTTCTATATTCTGCCTTCTTCATTAACTTTTCTTCTTCCTCCCTGACTTGTACATGGTCCATAAGTGATGTCCTTTTTCTCAGATTTTTAGTAATCATACTTTTTTGTTCTGTCCTTTCATTTCACCTGTTTGTTGTTTGTTTTGCCTACTTTTTTTTAATATTCTTTGTCATGTTAATCTCTGTCCTTCTTTGGGGTTTATTATTATTATTTCACCATAAGACCCCTGGTGAAAAGAAAGGGCAGATGCAAGTCACACTAGTGTAAGGCTGTTCCAGATGAATACTTTTATATTCAGCACCAGTGGTGCTGTTTCTTGTCACACACAGTCATATTTTGTGCTGTGCAGGTAGGAAAGACAGGGGCAAACTCACTCAGCCTTCACAGTTGTTGTTCTGCAGTAGGAATTACAGCATCAAGCTCTGTCTGCAGATAGAGGTTTGGCTCCTGGCAGCAGTTTTTGAAGCCTGCTGTGACTTTCAAGATGGCAAGTCCGTGTGGAGGAGACCTTGCAGGACTCAAAATTGCTTCCCCTTAAGCCTGTATTTGGTGTTGCCATAGGGACCTGCACTAATTCCATAGAGCTGAAATGGCAGAAAAATTGCCAGGTTGTCAGAACGTGTATTTTTCTGTCCCCTTTTCTAAAATTAAGGGAAAGACATCAAAAAGATTTAAGAGGGAAATAAACAAGAGGGAAATTTTACTGTGCATCTAGAAGCATCTTAAAGCATTAGGTTTAGGAAGGGCTAACTGCAGAGATGTAGAGCAGGCTCTGCTATTTGGGCAAGGAGAGGTTATTTACAGTGATTAAGTAGCAGAGGTAGGGTTGAATTTTAGGGAGGTTTTTGAAAGGAGGTTTGGTTATTATTAAAAGAAAAAAAAAGTTTATGTATAGAAAAAATATTCCAAGAAGAATTTGAAAAGGTTGCAAGCATGTTGCTGCTGATCTGCTCAAAGAGGTTTTTGTATCTTGATATGAAATGAAAATGATCTTTTGGCTGAGAGTGGGCGTCATGTAGTGAGTGGCATAGCTTACATCAAATTTCAGTTTGGGCAGGCTGGATGAAGTTTAATTGCACTAAGATCCAGAAATTCGCCAGTTCTTTGCTCGTTAGATACTGTGTGTGCACCCTGTGAGAAGCCCATCTGCAGAAGGGCTTGGGTTCACTCTGAGGATGCATTTCTACATCTCCTGTCTTTTGGATCACTGCGTGAGTGGAAGCTAGGGATGCAACATGTCTGTGGCTTCCTGAAAGCAGGTTTACCTAAGATGAAGTGTGGCTTATCACACTTGCAGGGCATAGCTGCAAGGTTTTCAAGGAATTCCTGAAGTTCTTAAAGGCATTGACTGTTTTCCCTCTTTCAATGGCTGGTATGTGCTACATGGACCTGTGAGGGTGACAGAACCCTGGAACAGGCTGCCCAGAGAGGTTGTGGAGTCTCCTTCTCTGGAGACATTCAAAACCCGCCTGGATGCTTTTCTGTGTGACCTTTTTTCACCTTTTTTCAAGGTGGATCACCTTTTTTCAAGGTGATCCTGCTCTGGCAGGGGGCTTGGACTGGATGATTTTCCAACCCCTAATGTGCTGTGAATCTGTGGTTTCTGTGACCTTGCTTTCCTTCACTGAGCTATTGCTCCTTTGAGCCCTTGGAGGTACTAGAGGAAATTAAGTAACCATCCTGTGGAGTGCACTCTCATCCTCTCAAGACTCTATCACTCTTATGATTTGGACAATGTCTACTCTGGCTTGGGAAACAAAGCATATATAGGTATTAGGTGGAATAAAAGTGGGCAAGGCTTAGCTGGGACTGACTGTGGATGAAAGGTTTGGTATGAAGTTGCGATTATAAACTATCAAGAAAAAAACCCCATAAATTTATTAAGCGTGGTCTGACTCTCAGGAGCTCCTGTAAGGAAGCCTTGGGAAGTTACTTTGCTCTGGTGATTATCACTCATCAGCTGAAGCACTGTGACCAGCTGTGCACAGGGCATGTCCATTGCAGCATAAGCAAACCCAGGTTTGTTTAAGGCATCTCAGTAACGATGGCTACTAGCCCTGCACTCAAAATGTGCTGGTCTTCAAGGTAATTTGGTTGCTCAGCTATGTGTCTACTTACGAGTGGGTTAAGTGTTTTCAGTGCTTTTGCACTATGTTGCGATTTTTTAATGTCCTTTTGAAACTGGTGGCTTTGAATGTTTTCTACTTGATTTAAGACCTCTCTCACTCTTGGCCATTTCTCAGCTGAAAACAAGTCTCCACCTCGCCCCTGCGGCTTGAATCACTCAGACTCTTTAAACCGAAGTGATCGCATCGATGCTGTGACACCGACGTTAGGGAGCAGCAACAACCAGCTGAATGCATCGTTCCTGCAGGTGTACGTTCCAGACTACTCAGTGAAAGCACTCACAGACATTCAGTTTGTCAAGGTAGGAAAAAAAAAGCTGAAAAGGCCCTGCTGGAAAGCTGGGCTTGACTGATAGGATGGAGAGCCTGGGAAAGGGAGGTCCCTCTAGATTGCTCTGTGAGTAAATGGGATTATAAAAGCAGCTGTTTAAAAAATAGCTATAAATTGTTTCTTCCCAATATCTGCTGTCCATTGATTTGTCTCCACCATTCCTCTCATTTAGGCTCATAAGTAGATTGGTCACATAAGTTTCTGGATTTCAGGTACCTCGAGGAAAGATTATAGAAAATAACCTCTCTTTGCTTTTTATCATGAAAGACATACCCTTGTGCAGCCTTTGGAACCGTGCAAAATGGAGACCCTTCATTATCAGACAGTGTCCTTTTCTAAAGGATGAGACATTTCCTGTTGGTTGAAGTTTTTATTCACTTTTGATTTTGATTTCAGTTTGGGGTTCATTATCTGACTTGTCATCCTTCTTCTGCTTGGAGAAGTCTTGAACATTTCTCTTTATCTTAACTTTATGTGTTAGGCTCATGTCTCATACTACCAGTGAGTTGCTGCATGAATACAGCTTTATTCCCCAGCATGGTTGCATCCCACATTGAAATGTGTATGAGTCCTGTGGGATAGGAAATAACAGCTGGGCTGAGGAACGGCCAATGCTGCCAGCCCAGCTGGAAGTCCAGGGAAGATGATGTCCTGTGGCCAGAAGTTGACCTTGATGCTTTTCTTAAATTAAGTGCACCTTGACTGTTTATTTGGTTGTGCCTCAAGTGATTTGTGAACTCAACTTCTGCCAAAGTTAATTCAATATTGAGCACGTGGTATGGAGTAGGGATACCGAAGTGCTGAATCGATTATTCTGTAGCCAAATTTCAAAAGCAGAGTGCAGTCTTGCACTCAAAACTTGACAGATGCAAGTGCACTGGGTTGATGGCTCCAGCCTTCCGGCTTTAGACCAGTAGATGTCACTGGGCAGGGGATTCTCACTACAGGTTTCAATGGCTGATCTGTTGCACAGAGCAGCTGCTTGTCTTATGCTGGTTTATGCGGAGTCCTTCCAACTCTCACTGTGTCTCACTAATGAATTCTAAGCTGTCTGGTGTCTCTGCAGTCAGACTTACACACTTCTTTTTGCATCACTCTGCTTTACACATAGGACAGAGTACTCAACATTCGTGTTTTCACTGTGCTGTGTGGACATTTATTCAATTGATACCTTGTAAACCAGGGTTGTAACCTGCTCATGCATGTTTGAATCTTGCCTTTTGGGAGTTATGACCTGGTCTATCTGGCTTTCTCCATTTCCAGTTACCTCTCTTGCATTGGTACTGAAATTTATGGTTTTCTAAAAGTCTGACTTCTTCTAAAAGTTTAACCTCTTCTGCCTTCCTGCCTGCTGAGATAACCCACTGCTGTTGTAGCACATGGGGCTGCCAGTGCACGTGCATCCTGCTGCCTGTCCTGGCTGAAGCTGACTCAGCAAGTTTATGAGCTTGTTGCTTGTGGCTCCAGGAGGAATTTTTCCCTCTACCACCACATGCAGATTTATGGGGCTATAGGCTTCCTCGCCTCTGGAGCACCGTGGGCAGTAACACTCTGTGCTCTAGGCCAGCTCCTGTCATGACTGCTCTGCTGAGTGCAGCCATCTCTTGCAGACATCAGTGGGAGGCTTCATGGGTTGCTAATTTGGACTCATCTCTGTGGAGAACCCACTCTGTTCTAGAATCAGAAGTCCTTATGTGTCAGAATAAGGCTGTAGCTCTTGCTGTGTTTGCTGGCCTAGACAAGAGCAGTAATGCTTGTACGCTCTGGCTCTACAGGGACTCTCAGAACCTCACCAGCAGCTCAATGAAGTTGGGACAGACTTCACTGAACTCTGATTTTGGCTTGAAAAATGTGCATGGTTAGAAAGAAATGGGGATCTGATTTAAAAACCTCTGCATAGGAATAAATCCCTGCCTTTGAACAGCATGGTGATTGCACAGTATTGTGCTTCCATCCTCTCTGGAAGTGTCACCATGTTGTGGTGTTGAGTTGGGATGCTCCAGGCTTGCAAGGCACAGGGGTGTTTTGCAGAAGCAGGTAAACAGGGGCTGAGTTGTGATCGTCTGGAAAGGGAGGGCATTGCCTTTTCTCATTGCGTCCCATGGGAGGCTCAAAAGTGTCTGTTCTTGTTCCTTCCTTCTGTCCTTGGAGCAGATCTCAAGACAGCAGTACCAAAATGCCCTGATGGCATCCCGGATGGACAAAACACCTCAGTCCTCGGACAGTGAAAACACTAAAATCGAACTGACTCTTACGGAGCTGCATGACGGTTTGCCTGACGAGACAGCGAACTTGCTGAACGAACAGAACTGTGTGACTCACAGCAAGCCCAACCACAGTATGCACAGTGAAGGAGCCATCTAGGAGCTGACTCCCCACAACCCACTCATCCCACCTCCTCAGCAGGACCAGCCCTCGCTCCTTCCTGCCTCCTCCCCGAGTGTGAACACCGTTAGTACGTGCTTGCAACACTGTGCTGCATCCAGTGTTCTGAGACCAAAGACTTTTGCGTCCGTTCTGGGAGCAGAAGAGGAAGAAACAGGAAGAAAGGAGCAAAGAGCAAGAGAGACTTAAAGCCCCAAGTGTACTTTGGGAATGGTGAGCTGCCCTTGAGAACAATGAAAGTACTTCTTGCAAAGTAGAATCATGTTTATTTTTTATCTGTATTTTTGATCCTTGTTGGGTTTTTTCCTCCTCAAACACATATGGAGAAGTTTGAAGGCTCCTCCAGTTATTTTTTCAAGAGAGATCATGTTTTTAAAAAGTATTTTGCAGAGTTTTAAATTGTTTCTGTCCCTCCTGAACCTCAAATGGGCTCTGTCATGGTTTTGTGAATTAGCTCTGGTGTCCTTAGGTCTCTTTTCACCCCTTCCTTGTCATTTTTCTTGCCCTGTTGAAGAAGTTAGTAACTGGTACTTGTATGTTATTTGTGTCCTAAGAATGTGTGAGCTTCAATGAACCTGGAGGGCCAAGGGATGAGTATTACTGCATTCTTCCAGTTGTTTCAGGGAAGGAATGATTACTTTGCTATTTAATGATCTCTCAATTTTCAGAAGGTTTCTTTGTACAATAGACAAAAGCATTGTTACGCTTACGGTTTTGTAACTGTAATAACCTTGCATATGTTGAAGGTAGGTGGGTGAAAGGAGTTAATTAGCAAAACTGCAGTCTTGTGAAATGAAACCCAGGGTTAATTTTCCACAGTGAAGTAACTGGGAGATTTTTGGTTGATGTTCCTGACGATTGCATGGTAATGTAGCGTGCACACCCCCAAATTACAAACCTTTAAACCCTCCTGTGCTATAGTGGTCTGCACACCATTACCTTGGCCAGAGCAGATGTTCAGACTTTGATAAATAACGGAGAACATCAGTTCCCATCTCCCTTTCCGTCTCTAGTATTAACACAAAAAGTGCTGCTACAGTTATGCCCAAAGTACATCCTCCAGGTGACAGTGAACCTTTGCCAGTGCAAGGATGGGCTCTGCTCAGGAGTCAGCACCATCCTTTTCTCTCCAAGAACTGACAAAACTTTCCAGACACGAGTGTGTTGCACTTCAGGGATTCGGTGAGGTTCTTTTCCAGGCTCTTTGTAGCCACATTCCTTCCTTGCAGCAGATTTAGTGCATTTCCTTCTCTCTTGCCCCTTTTAACAGGCATTTTAGGGATTACCATGGTAGTAGAATAGAGTTTCCCAACCAGGTGCTGCTACTGCAGGGCACCCTGAGTCAGGAAGCAGAAACCAATTCCTCCCCTCCAAAAAACGTAATGCAGACTGGATGCAAGCAAGAGGAAAACTGTGGCAGTTGTGCATCACACATTCCCACTTTTACAGATGGAGTTTAGGTCCTCAAATGTAAAAAAAAAGTTCCAATTTCCCCCTCATCCTCTCCCTTTCCATTGCTGTCTCAGACTAAATGTGAACACTTCCCTCGGTATCTGAGGTGATTAATAAATCAGGCATTGTGGTTTGTCTGTTTTGAGACCCTTCTGTGGCCCCTGGCTATGTAGCATTTCCTTCCCTTTCTTTACACTTGGATAATCTCATCTGACCCTCAGATAAGACCCAACCTCCAAATGCAACTGCCAGAGCTCTCTGGCATGTGTCTGCATGCCTGCCCTGTCTCTCCTGCTTACAGGCTGGGGAAGGCACTTGCCACAAGCTCCTGTGGTCCATCTTTGCAAAGGGTGGCTGGAAAGGTGCAATATTTTGCTGCAGGATCTCCCCACAGGAAACTGGAGTGAGTGGTGTCAGAGTCAATTTGGTCTGCTTGTGTCTCTCCTCCTCTTTTGGCTTCAGAAAACAACCTTAGTTTGGCTGCGCTTCCCAATGGGAAAGATGCACTTCTCCCTTGGAGCCATCCCTGAGGATGAAGCCCCCACAAGGAGACACAGAAACTGCGCAATATCTAAACCTTGTGCATCCAGTAAGGAGGAAGTGGGGGCCCCCCAAACCCTTACTCTGTCGGTTAGCTTTTAATTAACTTTTTGTGGGTCCCACCTAAGAGTGTTTCCTTAGCCTCCATCCTCACTCTGGTACTCACCAGCCTGCCACCGCCAAGCGGATACGGCCTGGCGTCAGCACGGCCTGACATAAGCCCTGCTCACTCCCAGAGAGCTGCCAATATTGCACCTTTCTCCTGAAGCAAACTGTTGAGCTGTTGCAGCCTTTGTCTTTGGCGAGGGACTCACCTCTCCGGTTTTTACTTAGAGTTGCTGAATGTTAAAGTTTGTTGAAAGTGTTTGACTCGGTGGTGAACTCGAGATGCAGTATCTTGGTTTGTCAAACCTGCCAAAGGAGGGAAGGCTCAAGTCAAGGCAGCTCTCTCTCTCTGGGATGAGGTTGCTTACTGGATCTGACTTCTGCTTCTTATGGCAGATTGTGGTTTTGTTTCAGTGTCTGTTTCCCTTTAAAAAAAAAGAAAAGAGAAAAGAAGGAAAGGAAAAAAGAAAGAAAAAAAGAAAAAAAAAAAAAGCCAGTTTTTCCAACCAAAGCCATGTGATCCCAAAGCAAATACCTCCTGCTTCTGCCCGTGCTACACTGTTCCAAAATTTGCAGGCAATTTTTTTTTGCATGACTGTTTTTCATCATTTGTACAGATCCAATAATGGAAAGTGAAATTATTTCCATAAAAATAGTTGATTATAGATATGTTCCATATGGAAAATATGTACCTGACCCAAAGGGGTTAGGAGCTGCTACTACTAATTAGCTTGGAGAACAAAGCATGATCCTCTCCCTAGAGAGGAAGAAATCCAGTTCCCTGTTCTCAGGGTATTTACAGTTTTACTGTTTAACAAATGCAAAGGGGTTCCCAGCTCTCGTGGTGGGAACCATCACAAGCAGAGGAGCCCAGCATCCAGCTCAGGATCACTTCTGGCCTCCAGTTGGCATTTGCTTGGCTTTCCTGACTGCAACGGAGATGCCATGGCATCTGAGTCTGTGCCCTTGCAGAGGGTGTCCTGCCAGAGCAGGTCTGCTTCCTCTGCCTCACTGGCCACCTGCCTGTGTTCAGGTGGGCTCAGGTGCCAGAGGCCATGCTGCAGTGCCGTAAGGATGCGTGGCAGGGCTGCTAGTCATCACTGCAGGGCAGGGCACCAGCTTGTGGCTTTGGGAATCATTGGACTTGACCTCAGACCTTGGCAAGGCTTTGACTTGTAGAAAGGATACTGCATCTTCCTATGTCAACTCCTACTGCCGCCTTTGTTCCCCTCGCCCGCCTGCCTCTGTGTGCAGGCGGAGGGGTGGACAACGGTCTGTTGGCCTGGGGAGGCTGGGAGAGCATCCAGCCATGGTTTCTACTGTCAATACAATTTTGCACAAGAGTTCTTTGAAGTGAGGTTTTCAACACTAATATCTTAAATGCACAACTGTGAATTATAACTTTTACACTCCTCTTGGTTGAATTTCCTTTAAATGAAGTGAACCTGAATCTGTTGTAACTATGATTTTTTTTTTTTAATTCTGTGTATTACCAAATCTTTGTAAAGATTGAAGGAATGTTCTTGCTTTCCAATGAGAATCTTTCTCCAAATAAGACTGGCTCTGGTGATGTGGAGATCATATGAAGCATGCTAGTTCTGAGAGGAGAGGGACTCAGGGTGGGCTTAGCAGACCAATCTCGGCCTCTCTGCAGAACCCAGGCTCAGACCCTCCAGAGTTTACAAAGTGCTTGTTGTTTTATTCCCAAGCTTGCTCACTCCCTGAAATCCCTGTGCAGCTGAAAGCCACTGCCCTGGAATTGCTCAGGATGGGATACCCCATGGAGGGACAAGGTATGCTGGCCAGGGAGCAGAGTCCCTGAGGTTGAGGTGGCAGGATGAGGTGCAGCAGATCAAGTTCCACAGGGCAGGTCCTTCCACCGCTCTCCGCTTCTGCTCTGCCTGCAGTCATATATGTTCCCTTTCATGCTCTTTTTGCTCATATGTACACTCCAGCTCTAAAATGAGCATGGAATGAGATGATGCCAAGATCATCCAGGGGCAGCTGGAGCTGGCTGCACAGGGCTTGCAGTTCTTGGGCCCTGTTGGAAGAGGGGTCAGCCACTCATTTACAACTATTCTGTTCGTCCTCTCTTATCCTGGTCTTACTCCCCTTTTCCTCACCACAGGGTGTTTTTTTGTTTGTTTGGAGTGTTTTTTTCTTCTTTTCTTTAAGTGCCTTTTTGTGCAGATGGAGCTGGCAAGAGTAGGAGCCTCAGGATATGGCCCTTTGTACTCACCTCAAACCTGGAGAAAGCTCAGGGGAAGCAGGGCAAGTTGCCCAGGATGGCCCATAAACATCACCTGTTGCTGCTTCTCAGCCTTCAGGGACCTGCTTAAATGAGGATGAGAAGATTTTGGTACTGGTGGTGGTAAGCTCTGGCTCAAGTCAGCTCAAAGCAAACCAAAGAGGTAGCTGTGTGTGAGGGGAGCTGCTTGGGCAGCAGTGGTGCTTCATGTGATCTCTGCAGAGCTCAGCTGAGGGGGCAGGGGGGTGTGGACAGCAAAGAGCAGCACTGTCTCTTCACAAGCATCCTGTGTAAGTATCCTACATGATGGAGAATATAGCCTAGTTCTCCAGGGCCCCATGGGACACAGACCTTCTGTGTACTGGAATACACTATCCATAGAAATACCATATTTGATATGCTATCCAATACACATGTCTGTGGTTTTAAAACTAGTACCTGTGTACCAGTTGTCAAGTTATCCAGTGTCTGGATTATCAGTAGAAAATGGGCTGGGGGGTGGGGAAGGATGATGCAAAGTATCTCTTGTTTGTGATACTAACTTGAGGCTTCATCCCAAGGGGTCCAACCAGCACTGAGGGGTTCCTGTGTTCGTGCTGTGCACGGTCCCCTGTCAAGCTGGCACAAAGCAGAAAGGCTCAGTGTGATATGGCTTTGGGTCTGCTGCCCACCCTGCTGCCTGCCTCGCTGCCTGGTTCTGCAGTGGGGCTCTAACTGGTCCTTGATACTGAGGGTTGGTTTGGCCCAACAGTGAAATGCTGTTTAACTAATGTGTTTGAAAGCAAGGCACGGAGGAGAAAGCAGCCTTCATCTTGACTAGCAGGGAGGAAAGCTCTACACTTCATGCTGGGCTGGGAAGCTACCCATGTCCTTGCTCTGTGGTTATACCTGGTCCAACAGTTGCAGGTCTCTTGGTGCGATGTCTGTGGTGATACTGGGCCTGGCTTCCATGCATTGGCAGCACAGGGAACTCGGAGGCATCCACAGCTTCCCACAGAGCCCCCCAGAAAATCCCACTTGGTGTCTTGTTCTTATCCTGGAATCTCCTGGCTTCATGCTGGGTTAGGTTCCTCCATGGTTAGTTTCATGGTTGTGTCATTGAGGCTGTGTCCAGGTGAGAGGATGCTATTGCTACGGATCTCAGGTGATACAGTTGACCTTTTTGGTCTGGTTGTGCAGATTTATGTTCTGTAGAAGCTGGATGCTGAATCTGGGGAGGACAGAACGTTCCTTAGGAGAAAGCCCAGTTTATCCCAGCACCTTTCCTTCCCTGAGTACAGGAATGGGAAGGGGCTGCCAAAAAGCTGCCTCCAGGCTGTGGTATGGTACAGTTAGTGGAGGGTGGTGTTTCACAGACTGGTAGCGTTGAATGTGGTCAGAGTGACATCTTGTTCTTCTTGTCCTGAGGTCAGGCTGTACAGCAGTTCTGCACCTCAGAAATACGGTACTCAAAGCTGCTTATCTTCTGTCTCCAGCTGAAAAATAACTTTCTGCTCTCTCCTGGGGTTTCTCCTTTGGGCCCTGTTTTTCTCTGAGCTAGGCTTATCACTGGGATCCTGCAGAGAACAGTGCTTGACTGCTCTCACCCCTCCAGCACAGATACTAGCTAACAAAGTGCTTGATGTTTAATCCTTGCCCCAGCAGGAGAGGTATGGCTGTTCCAGACAGAAGCTGCCTGTCATAGAGCTGGACTTGAGGTTTGTCAGCTGAGAGCAAAACAAGCACCTGAAGCATGCAAGGGCTGCAGCTGGCTCCGATGCTCCAGAGGTGGATTTGGTGTCTCTGTTGTCTTCCAGAAAGCAGTGTGGCAGTTGCTTGATAGCAGGATTTGTTGGGGAGGAGGGACCTGTCCCAGCATTTAGTCTGTGAGCCGTTTGGAGACTGCAGAGCTATGTAAAAGGAGGTGTTTTGTTATTCTCAAGGAATTACTTCCAAATTCAAGTAAGAAACTTGTAGGTTTCAGCTGAGTAGCCTTAGTTGGAAGTGCCAATATTGAATGCATGCCTTCTGGACTTGCCTGGATATCAGTGTGGGAGGGTGGAGGGGGCTCCTGGTCAGCTCCTCTGCTCACTCAAGTGACAGGCTGCCTGGGCCTAGTACAGCTCTAGCATCATGCCCCCTTTAAAGTCTCAGGTCCCAGAAGATGGGGCTGGGCTGTTTGGCCAGCAGGTTTTTAGCCAGGTTGTGTGCCCTGTCCTTCTGCATCATGCTGGCTTTGATTCAGCAATGTGGCTTTCTGTGGCTGCTGCTCTCACATCAGGCACAGCTGCTCTGCTCTTCTCACCATGGTTTGGTTGAGCACTCAGGAGGGTGAGAGAAGGAGGTGCAGCAGTCAGGAACGGATGGTACTGCAGCTGTCCTGTCCTCATTCCTCACACTAGGGTAGGAAATACTGCTCAAGGGACTCTGCCTTCTTCGCAGACCACGTGGAATTTGGAAAGTGGAAACCTACCAGGACACCAGCACCAGTGCTTCTGTCCCATTTGATCTGTGTTCTCCTGAGCACAAGGGTGGTTATGAGTAGTTCAGAATTGGGCCCTGCTGAAGGACCTCAGAGCTTTTGGTGTATACTTTCTCCAGCACACACAGCTGCAGAGCCAACCTCAGTACCTGAATCATGGGGCAGGTGCCTGGATGCCAAACACATTGAATCTGAAAAACCAAATACTTGAGAAATGTTCCTGGAAGCCACGAGCACCTGGTGCTCAGTGGCTGGAGATCTCCCACACCAAACCTTTCTCCTGTGGTCGTGTCCTTCCTGGCTGCCCTGAGCCTCCCTCCTGGCCACTGCTGGCTCGGGCTCAGTCCTTCCTTGCTCAGATGTGTGACAGCTCTCCCTCTGTGGTGTGTTTTCATGGCTATCTGAACCCACTCAGCCACTCCAGCCAGCTCTCCCCTGTGTCTTACTCACCATCATACATGGTCTTTGCAAATTGTATCATATTGTACATGCCTTGGGGTTTCCAGAGTTGTAGTATTCTGACTACAGTATTTCCATCTGTGTACATAAACCTGAATAAGCACAAGTGAGCTCCTGAATGAAGTGTATAAGTTTCATATATTGATTGTCATATGAATGAATTTTATAATTATTCCAATTTTGTTGTAGATTTCCAATCTCTCCTATTTATTTTGTACCAGATTTGTTTGTATATTTTGTGATTTTGTTTAAAAGCATTTGTTTATTTCTATTCTTTTTAGATAAATGATGATTTTTTCTTCCTTTTTTTTTTTTCTGTTGAACATTCCAGTTTATGCATTTTCCCTCCTCCATGCTCCTTCTTCATTTCCAAGGGATGGATTTTGGCATATGGGTGGTGGGACTGATGTTAATGATCCCAGACCCAAATCTTTGCTATTAGCACATCAGCAATCTATAATCTCTGCTTCAGCTGTCAAGAGCCATGGAGGGGCCTGATCTTGTTTCCCTTGGAGCCAAGTCCTGCTCTTTGCTTTGGTGGTCCTGTAAGTCCTTGAGCTGGGGAGGGCTGTGCCTATGATTTTGCTGACCAAGAGCTGGGAAGGTGGTGGCAATGGCACGCAGCTGACTTTCTCTTTCTGAAGTTCCCTCAGGGGTGAGGGACTTTTTTCTTCCACTAATAAAAACCTTTTATTTACAACTTGCTCTCTCTATATCATGTTTGTTTGCCCAGAAGTGCAGATGCCATCTATCTGTCCAGCTGTAGCACACAGGTGGTGTGTGACTGGGAGTCACCAGTGAGACTGGGGCCAACAGTAGCCCTGTTGGATGGGCATCACTGGTGGAGTGAATTTACCCATCCATCCCAGGATCACAGGATGTTAGTGATTGGAAGGGACCTCTGGAGATTGAGTCCACCCTCCTGCCAGAGCAGGACCATAGAATCTGGCATGAGTCACACAGGAATGCACCCAGATGGGTCTTGAAAGTCTCCAGAGAAGGAGACTCCACAATCTCTCTGGGGAGCCTGTTCCAGTGCTCTGTGATCCATCTGCATTAGGTGCTGCTGCCTGGTTTCCTGGTGCTCTGGCTTTGGCAGCAGAGCTGTGGAGAGCCAGCAGTGACAGAGACGTATTTCTCAGCAGGAGAGCGAGCTTGTGCTTAGTCCCCTGCCCAGCATCACTTCAAGCTCCACACTGGCAGGGGAATGGCCAGCCCTTTCCTGTGTGCCACATATCACTGGGCTTGCTTACTTTCTCAGCTCTTGAGCTGCTACACCCTGGAGTTGGGTGGTGTCTGCTCAAGATTTGGGTAGTGTCTGCTCAAGATTTGTGTAGGGTTTTGCTTGCACCTAGTGCAGCCTCTGTTCCTGTTCCTCTGCTGCAGAATGACCCCATCCACCTGGATGTTGCTCCCCAACATTGCTTCGGGGCAGTGAGGAAAGTGGCAGGTCCTGTGAAGATTTCTACTCTCTGCTTGTGCCTGTCCTGGCAGTGGTGGAGGATGGTGGGATGCAGCAAGCAGGATGTAAGTAGAATTAATATGAGGGCAGACTTTGGGGCTGGTTCTAGCAATGAAGAGCAGTGGAAAGGAGCAGGGCAAGCAAGCCCAGAGCTCCTGGATGACTGGTTGCAAGGTGTTGGGTCCTTGCAGGGAGATGGGATGGATGTTGCCTGCCTGCCTGGATGCAGGCCATACTGTGGCAGCAGGGTGGGAGCAGTGCCTGAAGTAAAGGTCTGTGTTCCCCCCAGGCTCCAGCAGCACCCAGGCTGTGTGGCTGGGCCCTGCACTGCTGCAGCAGCAGGGAGGGACACCCCCTCACCCCCACCCCCCTCCACCACCCCAGCAGTAAAAGCCAGTTCTTGCATACCATGTGAGTCGTGTTCAAAGTCACCTTTTGTAGCTCCAGGTTGCTAAGTCCTGGTCATTTGCCCTACCATGCTGCTGCTGTGCAAGTGCCCGGTCAGCCCAGCCCTGTGCTCTGGCTGCACGCTCCACAGCCCAGCGTGCCCCAGGGCCATCCTGCTGGAGCTGAGCTCCCTTTGTTGCAGGGCCAGGGCGAGCTGGTGGTGCTGCACCTACAAGGTTGCCTTGTCAATGCACATTGCAGGTGGCTAGGGCTTCTGCTGCCCATGCTGCAGTAGCTGCTGCTCAGGGACTGGCAGAGGACTTTGCATTCTCCATCAGGGTTAGGCATGCCCTGGTGCTGGGGTGGTTCAGCTGCAGTGGGCTTGCTCACTGCTGCGAGAGGAAATGGCGTAAAGGAAGAGGAGCTGGGTTTAGCTCTAGTTACTTTCAACTGTTCAGAAGCACTTGCTGGCAGCACTCACCACAATCCCCTGCAGGATTGTGGCTGAGAGCAGAGTGAGCTTTGGGTTTCCAGGAGGACTAGGGAAAAATCTCCATCCTTTATTGGATGCAGAGGGAAATGTAGTGACTGAGAAGGAGGAGAAGGCTAAGGTCCTCAATGCCTACTTTTCCTCCGTCTTTAGCACTGGAACCAGCAGTTTCCTGGACACCCAGCCTCATGTATCCTATAGGAGTCAGAAGGGGAATCAGAATGAGTATTTTGTGCAGTTTTGGGCACCTCAATACAAGAGA
>VXBD01003976.1:190539-241052 GCA_013399975.1 Indicator maculatus | reverse complement strand
CAGCTAGAGCAGGATCATCTAGTCCAACCCTCCTGCTCAAGCAGGTTCTCCCAGATCAGCTTGCACAGGTACAAGTCCAGGTGGGTTTTGAAAGTCTTCAGTGAAGGAAACTCCACAACCTCTCTGGGCAGCCTGCTCCAGGGCTGTGGCACCCTCAGAGTGATTTTTTTCCCCCCTTTCATTAAAGTGAAGCCTCCTGTGTTCTAGTTGGTGCCTGTTGCCCCTTGTGCTGTCAGTGGGCACTAGTGAAAAGAACCCAGCCCCATCTTCTTGACCTCCTCCCTTTAGCTACTGATCAGCATTGATTGGATCCCCTCTCAGGCTGCTCTTTTCCAGTGCTCTCAGCCTCTCCTTCTGATGTAGATGGGCCAGAGATTAAAAAACAACATTTAAAAACCCACACTCTGGAGCTTGCCCTTCCCAGATTTGTTGTTTCTAAATGTGTAAGATGTTGCTTCTAAGGCTGTAAGACCTCTCATGCCACCAATTTAGGCCAGAGGAATTATCCCTCTCAGTGGTGGAATCCCTTACAGGACAGAGTCCTTCACAGGAAACCAAACCTCTTGGGCTCTGCAGAGCTCACAGCAAGGTTTTCCCTCACGCTTTTTCTCCTCCATTCCTCACTTTCAATGTATGAGAACTAAATTCAAGACAAACAGTTGATAGCAAGCTGGGCAGTCAGTGCTTTTTCAGACATGGGCTGGACAATGGGAAGGTAGCTGTGTCTCTGAGTTCAGTTTCTCCCTGCAGGTCTGTTTGAAGGCATGAAGCAGTTGTGTCTGGGTAGATCCAGCTTGCTGTTTACATTTCAGTGGAGTTTGGAGACTCTTGAGCATGTCATTGCACCAAAAAAAAAAAAAAAAATCAACCACAGAAGAGGAAGAGAGAACCTGCAGGGCCCCCACAGAGCCTTCCAGGGGCAGGAGCTTTCACTTTTCCTTTCACACTGCCTTGTGTCATGAGTTTGAGTGATCTCTGCCCAGGGCTCTCAAGTGCAACAAAGCCACAAGCCAACAAACATTAACATGAGGGAGGGAGCTGAGCTTCCCCTCTCTTGCCAGGGCTTTTCCTGCTGGGACAGGTTTTCCCACAGCCCTCTGCTCCCTTTGGGTCATTCTGGGCCATGCTTGTGAAATGTCCCTGCTGATACCCTAAATGACCCCAGCTGGGGCCACAGCTGCTTCATGTGGGCCCAGGATCTACCTAGTTCCCTGTACAACCAAGAGGCTGCCCCTGGGCTGTCATCAATAAAGCCTAATGAGCTCTGGTTTGTGTCCCACGGCTGAGCAGGCACTGAAACTCCCCCTGGGACTGGGGCATCTCTGGGGCTCTGCTCAGCTGTGTGCTGCCTGAGCTGTGCCAAGGGCACCCTTCCCTTGGGGAGGGCACAGACTGCCTCACCAGCCCCGAGGACAGCTGGCACACAGCTTCAGGAGTGGCTTGAGTGGAATGGAAGGAGAGCAGATGAACCTGCATGTGGATGGAGTGGCTGCAGAGTTTCCAAGGCAGGCAAGGAAAACAATTCAGTGTTCACAATTTTAAATGTTGTGGTTGGAAATGCAATGATCTGTGTGGGAAGACCTGGAGGAGAGAAAAGAGGGTTACCTGTTCCTATGTGGTCTGCTTCAGGTGATCCTGCTCTGGCAGGGGGGTTGGACTTGATGATCTTCAGGGCTCCTTTCCAACCCCTACCCTTCTGTGACTGGAGGGACACAGCAGAGTTAGAGGGAGAGATTTGCAACCAGGCTGTTCAGAGTGAGCCATCAGGGTGATTTGCATTCAGTGTTGCAAACAGAAGCTCCAGCAGAGCTGTGTGACACCAAATGCAATGATCTCCAGCAGAGCTGTGTGACACCAAATGCAATGATCTCCAGCAGAGCTATGTGACACCAAATGCAATGATCTGTGTGGGAAGACATGGAGGAGAGAAAAGAGGGTTACCTGTTCCTATGTGGTCTGCTTCAGGTGATCCTGCTCTGGCAGGGGGGTTGGACTTGATGATCTTCAGGGGTCCTTTCCAACTCCTACCCTTCTGTGATTGAAGGGACACAGCAGAGTTAGAGGGGGAGATTTCCAAAAGGCTGTTCAGAGTGAGCCATCAGTGTGATTAACATTCAGTGTTGCAAACAGAAGCTCCAACAGAGCTGTGTGACACCAAAATTCAACCTCCAGAAGTGGTCTGGGGCTTGTTTGCCTGTTTGTTTGTTCAGCCAGCATCCCACTGCTCTCTCCTCATCACGGCTGCCCAACATCTACTTTGCATGTGTAGCAAGTCCTGATCAAAGGCAGTGAAAGGAGAAGGTCAAAGCCCAAGGCTGCCCCACCTGCAGCTCCAGGATGCTCTGTGCCACACGTGCATGTGTGTTTATGAACAAGATCCTCTCTGCATGGTGCCCTGACAGCAGAGAAGATTCATGGAGTGTGCTAGTCAGGAAGCAGCACTGTGCTGACAAAAGTGCCTGGTGGCTGTGAGATAAGCAGTGGGAGATGACCAGCTGCAGAGCAGAACCTTCCCAGGCAGGTCTGGATGCTGGTCCCCATGCTGAGAGCTGGAGCTTGCAGCTATTTTCTTTTTTTTTCACATACAGACAAAATGCTGGGAAATCTTTAATTGTTAGATCAAACATTAAGGAAAAAAAGCTCTTGACTATGAGGCTGGTGAGGCCCTGGAATGGGCTGATCAGAGAAGTGGTAGATGCCTCATCCCAGGATGTGTTTAAGGCCAGGCTGGATGAGGCTTTGAGCAACCTGGTTTGGTGGAGGTGTCCCTGCCCATGGCAGGGGGGTGGAACTGGCTGATCTTTAAAGACTCTTCCAACTCAAGCCATTCTGTGATCTTTCCTGAGCAGCAGCATACAAAATGATGGCAATAGCCTCACTGATTGCTGGTTTGTGACTCTCCTGCTGTGTCTCCCACTTGGCTCACTGCTGAAGTGCAGCTGGACCCACAGTGTGTCTTGCTGGGCATGAGAGGGGGCTGGGCTTTCAAATATAAATGTCTGCATTCAGAGATTCAACAAGGCCAGCAGGGACCATTTTGATAAGCATTTCTGACCTTCTCCATCATGTGGTTTAATGGCCACAGTGGTGCTGGGTTGATGGTTGGACTTGATGACCTTGGAGGTCTTTTCCAACTGAAACAGTTCTGTGATTCCATGTGGGTCATGGAGACACAGAAGTACACAGATCTGTATCTAACAATCCAAGTCATGAAGCTTGACTTTGTTTTATCTGATTCAAAAATCAGACTAGCACACCTCATGGCCTCCTCACTGCTTGCCATCTTTATTTGGCTTCAGGAGACTTGCCCTTCTCAACATCTTAGGTCCCTGTGTGTAAATGTACCTCACACCCAAGGTCTTCTGCCTGCCCAGCACCATGCTAGGCAGAGTTTGCTAGGAGGTTCTGCCCAACCATGTTTTGTGGCCAAGATTGGTCTCTGGTCTGAGCAGCAACACCGTGAAGAGCCATGGGACAGAGCTGCTTGGGGAAACCCCAGCACTGAGATTGCCTCTGTAGCTCTTCTGCTGTTTCATTCCCACAAATTCCTCTCCTTTTCCCTCTCCTTCAGGCATTTTCTGTGCTCAGCTGCCATTCTCTGGAGATATGTCCTCTTTGACACTGCTACTTAGCTGTGGCATAGAATCATTACAGTTGGAAAATCCCTCTAAGATTATCCAGTCCATCACCCCAGCACCACCATGGCCATCAAAACATGTCCCACAGTGCCATGGCCACACATTTCTTGAGCACCTCCAGGGATGGGGACTCCACCACCTCCCTGGGCAGCCTGTTCCAATCCCTGACCACTCTTGCAGCAAAGACATTTTTCCTAATATCCAACCCAAGCCTCCCCTGGTACTAGTGCTCAGGTACCTGATTACTTTTAATTCTCTTCTTTGTTCTCTTGATTTTTGCCCTAACTGAATCCATCTGTGGCATCTGACTGTGGTGGGAGGATGGGAGAGGCTGTTTTTCAGATGGCTTCTCTCCTCCTTAAAAGATCGGTGTGTTACAGAGCTCAGCAGGAGAGTTTCAGTGCTGCCTAGAAATTTCCACAGGACATGTTCTGTGTCATTTCACTACAGCTCAGCTATTTGCTGGTTGTTATTAACCAGAAATTTGATTATGGTGGGCCAAGCTGTCTGTATGGGAAATATACAGCATTCCCTTTCCCTTTTTCCTCCACACAGCTCTTTGTGCCAGTCATGTACTGTGCTCTGAGGAGCAACAGTCCCACAACTGCCAAAAATACAGCTGAAGCAAGAGTCTCCCCTGTTTTCATCCTTCCACTCCCTGGCCAACTTAGAATCATGGAATAGAATGGTCCAGGCCAGCAGGGACCTCCAGAGCTCATCCAGTCTGACCTCCCTGCCATCAGCAGGGACATCCCCAACTAGATCAGGTTGCTCAGGGCCTCACTGAGCCTCACCTTGACTATCTCCAGGGAAGGAGCCTCAACCACCTCCCTGGGCAACCTGTTCCAGTGTTCCACCACTCTCATAGTGAAGAACTCCTTCCTGATATCCAATCTAAATCCTCAGCTCCCCTTCAAACTAGCAGCTCCCTCACCCTGCTCAGTCCATGTGGTGATCACCTCTGTCTCCACAACTCCCCTCCCCAGCAGTGGGCCAGACCAAGGAGGTGTGATGTAAACAGGAGAGACTTTGGTTTGCTTTGCATGTGGTTCCCATCACCAAGGGTCTGCCCATTTTAGCTGATGGGAGCTGTTTTGGGAGGAGAGGAGCCAGCTAGGTGCTAGGCAAAACCCATCCTGGGAGCAGGAGAACAAAAGGCAGCAGAGAGGTTTCAGAAAGGACAAGTAAAGAGACTTAGGTTGGAGGTTGGTTCGTGCTGGAAGGTGTCCAGAGAAGGGCCACCAGGATGAGCAGAGGGCTGGAGCTGCTCTGCTATGAGGACAGACTGAAAGAGTTGGGACTGTTCAGTCTGGAGAAGAGAAGGCTCCAAGGTGACCTTCTTGTGGCTTTCCAGTATCTGAAGGGGGCTCCAAGAAAGCTGGGGAGGGAGTTTTTAGGCTCTCAGGTAGTGACAGGACTGGGGGGAATGGAACAAAGCTAGAAGTGGGGAGATTCAGACTGGACATGAGGAAGAAGTTCTTCCCCATGAGAGTGGTGAGAGCCTGGAATGGGTTGTCCAGGGAGGTGGTGGAGGCTCCATCCCTGGAGGTGTTTGCAGCCAGGCTGGATGAGGCTCTGGCCAGCCTGCTGTAGTGTGAGGTGTCCCTGGCCATGGCAGGGGGGTTGGAACTGGATGATCCTTGTGGTCCCTTCCACCCCTGACTGATTCTATGATTCTATGTTAGGAAAAATCTCTTTGCTGCAAGAGTGGTCAGGCATTGGAACAGGCTGCCCAGGGAGGTGGTGAAGTCCCCATCCCTGGAGGTGTTCAAAACGTGTGGCCATGGCACTTGTGACAGGGTTTGATGGTGGTGGTTGCTCAGGGTTGATGATTTGACTTGATGACCTGTGAGGTCTTTTCCAAGTGGCACAGCTCTCTGGTTCTCTGGGTGCTGGAAAAGCAGAATTCCTGACACCTACTAACTTGGGTGCCTCAGCACCAGCCCCTCCTCTGTGGTCAGCTGGGATCTGCACACTGTTCACACTCTTCATCCCTGCAAATGTTCCTGCTCGGCACAGGAGGTCCTGACCCCCTTCCTGCTCGTTCTGTCTCCAGATGGCAGATGGTGACACCAAAACAAGCTTGGCAGTGGTTGTCCAGCTGTGGCTTCCAGATGGTCAGACCCAGAGATGAAGCCAACTTTTTGCTGACTCAGCTTGGCTCAGCTGCTGCCACAGAGGTGAAAGTTGGTGTAGCAATGTCTGCACTCCTTAGACACCAACCATTTCACAGGGGGTTAGTAGCATCTCTGTAATGCAGATGCACCAAGCAGGGCTTCCTGCCTGGTGACCAAGCATAACCTTGTGGTCATGTGAAAAAAAAAACAACATCAAAGCTTTGTTGCCACTGTGATTAAGTTCCCTGAATGTTGGATTTGTGCTTAACAGAGAAGAATTCACCCCCCAGCCTGGGGGGAAGCTTTGTTTTTCGTGTAGTAGAACATTCAAACACCTCAAATCTGCAGGTAGGAGCAAAGAATCATCCAGTGACTGATGCCACCTCTGCTTTGAGCTGTTCTTGTGGGACAGGAGCAGTGATGAATCCCCCTGGGGGTGCTGCCAGCCCTTTGCATCCTCCCATGCCTGCAGCAAACTTGAGGCTGTTCTCATCTCCTGGCTTGTGGTAGTAGGCACAGGCAGAGACAGTGTGGAAGTGGAGAAGGTTCAGGGATGCATGAAGGTGGAGAAGGTTCAGAGATGATGCAAGGTTAAGAGAACTTCTCCCAGGGAGCTCAGAATGTGCCTTAGTGGTTAAGTGAAACTTACTCAATGTTGCTTCAGCCTCCTGGGTGATGGAAACATGGGTGATGGAAATCAGCACTTTAATTTCTGCAGAAACCACCTTGGTACAGAAGTACCCTGCAGAGAGGTTCTACTGCTCTCTGGAGTGTTGGGTTTTTATGGTGCCATATACATGTGCAGCATGGAGGAGTTACAGTTGCTGTGGGAGGGTTAGTAATGAAATTCTTGAGTTCTCAGTGCTTAAAATTGTCCAATGAGTTGTAAAGGAGACTTGTTTGCATTTCATTTCCTCAATTAAATGCAAGGGGGAGGGAAAAACCCAATTCCTTCAACCTTTTGTGACATCTCTTCATCTTGAAGCTCAGTTTGACTAGACAGGTTGCCCAGAGCCACATCCAGCCTGGCCTTCAAAACCTCCAGGGATGAGGCTTCCACCACCTCCCTGGGCAACCTGTTCACCACCCTCATGGGGAAGAACTTCTTCTTAACATCCAATCTGAATCTACTCATTTTTAGTTTTGCTTCATTCCCTCTACNCCCTCACCCTGCTGGCTATGCTTCTTTGATGCAGCCCAGGCTCTGGTTGGCTCTCTGGGCTGCAAGTGCTCACTGCTGGCTCATGTTGAGCTTCTCATCCACCAGCACCCCCAAGTCCTTTTCTTCAGAGGACACAACATGTTCTAGAGGACACAACTAGGATTGATTTCTGAACATGTCAGCAACTTGCTTTATATATGGCTTTGCATTGGAGAAAAATCAACAGAAAGCCAGAGGAAGAAGAAGAGCAAGAAAAAAAAAAAAAGAAGAATAAAACATTCCTGAATTACACTCTGAATAGCATTGTTTCAATGAGTTGTTTCATAACTGTGAACAAGATGTTCTTTTTCTAATCATGTCCTGTGCTGGACAGTGTTAACCTTTCAGCTCAGAGAATACGAATTCTCCATTTCAAATGTCATTTGAATTCCTAAAATCTCTAACCTTTGAGGGTTCCAATTACTTCCATCCAAGTGGATTAACATTGTGAATGGGACCTACATGCTTGGTCACAACAGTGAAATTCGATTCAGTGGAGCAGATCCTTGGCTTTAAGCATCAGAGGCATGGTGACAGCTCTGCCAGTCGAGGGCATGACCAGGAAAGTGCCAATGGCTTAGTGTCCTACAGGACACCATGTGCCCTCAACCTCTTGTAAAGGTGCTGCCAGCTCTGTTAGTTTGACACTTAGCAGAGTTGCTTAGCATCTTGAAGATCTTGAGTCCTAAACTGGCTTCAGAACGAACTTTTTTGGGGGAGGCAGGGGCTGCTTTGCTTTGTCTGCGGGACAGGAAAAGCAACCACGTTGCTCAAGCTGCAGATGGGGCATAAAGGGAGCCTTTAACTGATCCCATGCCCCCTCCACGGTGTAATGACCCAGATAAAATGGAATGGCACACAAACTTATCCCCAGGCACTGCTTGAGTGTTTGCCTTTTGAACAGCAAAACCTGAGTGATGAGGTTTTGCAAAACTCAAACCCAAACCGCTCCGCTTTGGCCGTTACAGACAGCAGGCTGAGCTCAACCCCTTTTATCTGGGGCCTTCATCCTCTCTGGACTTCAGTGGTTTGGGGCTAAAAATGGAACCTGGTTTTAAACCATCCCTGATTTGGGTTGTGCAAATCACAACCTGACTAATGTTGTCCTTCAAACCCCAAACCATAACGTGGCCTCCTTGTTCTATCCCTAATTAAATGAAATGCTTCGTGCCCAGAGCATTATAGAGCCTGAAGTGGGCAGCAGAATACTATCAGCATTGCACAACCTTCTATTCTGTTCACTCCCAGAGGGTCTGATCCTGAAATCACCAAGCCCTCTCTTGACTTCTCACACCATCCTTGTGGGCACTTGGTGAGATAGTTCTGCTTTGAAGAGGGCTGCTGCTGCTTGCTTTGAATCATAGAATCATAGAATCAGTCAGGGTTGGAAGGGACCACAAGGATCATCCAGTTCNCCCAACTCTTTCAGTCTGTCCTCATAGCAGAGCAGCTCCATCCCTCTGCTCATCCTGGTGGCCCTTCTCTGGACACCTTCCAGCATGTCCAGATCCCTCTTGTAATAGAGGCTCCAGAACTGGATGCAGTACTCCAGGTGGGGTCTCACCAGAGCTGAGTAGATGAAACATGGCTTCACACATGGCTGCTTCTGCAGTTTCTCATAGACTACCATCTTGTCCATCTTCCTAAGAGGGTGTCCTCTGACATAAAAGCACCTGGGGCAGCTCCTAGGACAATCCTAAACACCCTCCTGGGCAGGGACATAACAAGAGGGACTTCTTTACAAAGGGAGGGACTGTTTCCAAAGGCCTGTAGTGACAGCATGAGGGGTAATGGTTTGAAATTAGAGAGGAGTAGATTTGGGTTGGTTGGTAGGAACAAGTTCTGCACCAGGAGGGTGGTGGAAGGCTGCAACAGGTTGCTCAGGGAGGTGGTTGAGGCTCCATCCCTGGAGCTTTTCAAGGTCAGGCTGGACAAGGCTCTGAGCAACCTGGGCTGGTGGAGGATGTCCCTGCTGACTGCAGAGGGGTTGGAATGGATGACCTTTGGTGGTCCCATTGAACCCAAACCATTCTATGATTCCAAGTTCTTGAGGGGTGTTCTGTGAATTTTTGCCCATCCTGGATTTTTGCTTGTGGTGGATGTACACTCTCTCAGCTTTGGCACTGTCTCTGCTTTCCCTTGCTGCCACAAGAGAAGGTCCAAGGGTGATGCTTTTCTACCTCTGGACCGTCTGTGGACTGCTTTGTAAAGGCCAACAAATGGTAACTGAGAAGAGAAACCTAATGGCAATAGGTTTTAAGGCAGCATCATCTCCTGAGTAATGTTTTATGGGATCAGGGAATAAAGAGATGCCTGAGAACTACCATCAGCTTTCCCAGAGAGATCTCCTGGAGATCTGCCAAAGGAGATCAATGCTGCTGGGAAGCCAGCTCCATCCTAGCTCCCAAAGGAGGCAGTGTCCCAGCTCCTCCTGCCTAGGACCTGCTGCTATTCCAGAATCCTTTTCCTAGGTCCATAGGGTTGTTTCAAGCTAAAGCTTCACTTCACTGACTTAGCTGGATCCATTCCCTGATGTTCCTTACAGGTAAATTGTTACCTCTCCTGCTGTTGCTGCCATCCTCTGCTGATTTTATTCTGTTTTGCTCTGTCATGTTTGGATTCCAATAGGTTATTCAGAAAGAACAATGGCAAAGGAGAACTTCTTGAGGGCCAGCCAGGCAGATTAAAACCCCTTCACCCTTGAAATACTCAAACCTGTGAGCCTAACAGATTTCCTTGCCTACTCCAAGTGCTGGGACTTGTAGCCTTTCTGTACAGCTACAGGCTGCTCTGAGGAGAAACAGGCACAGAACCAGAGCAAGCTGAACACTTACCCAGATAGCTGGCACAATGACAATTATGCCACAAATCAGCTTGGACTAATAAGCTGAATGAAACTCAAAGCCCAGTGTCTTTTTTTATTTTGGTTTTAATTTTTTTTTTCCCCCTCAGCAATGACTTTTGTCCAGTATGTTCTCTTAAAAAGAAAACAGGCTAAAAGTTAAGGACAGAAATGCAAGCCAGGAGTAGGGAAGTGATTGTCCCCCTGTACTTGGCACTGGGGAGGTCACACCTCAGATACTGGGGTCATTTTTGGGGCCCTCCCTCCAAGAAAGACATTGAGGTGCTGGAGCAGGTCCAGAGAAGGGCAACAAAGCTGATGAGGGGTCTGGAGAACAGGGCTGGGGAGGAGCAGCTGAGGGAACTGGAGTTGTCTAGTCTGGAGAAAAGGAGGCTGAGGGGAGACCTTCTGCTTCTCTACAACTACCTGAAAGGTGGCTGGAGTGAGGTAGGGGTTGGTCTCTTCTCTCAAGTAACTAGCAACTGATGAGAGGAAATGGCCTCAAGTTGCAGCAGGGGAGAATTAGGTTAGATGTTAGGAAAAATTTCGTCACTGGAAGTGGCCAAGTATTGGAAGAGGCTGCCTAGGGAGGTGGTGGAGTCACCATTCCTGGAGGTGTTAAAAAAAAAAAATGCAGACATGGCATTAGGGGCATGGCTTAATGGCCATGGTGGTGGTGGGTTGACTGTTGGAGTCGAGGAACTTAGGGATCTGCCTCAAAATGAATGGTGAGGGAGAAGTTCTTCCCCATGAGAGTGGTGAGAGCCTGGAATGGGTTGTCCAGGGAGGTGGTTGAGGTCCCATCCCTGGAGGTGTTTGCAGCCAGGCTGGATGAGGCTCTGGCCAGCCTGCTGTAGTGTGAGGTGTCCCTGCCCATGGCAGGGGGGTTGGAACTGGATGCTCCTTGTGGTCCCTTCCAACCCTGACTGATTCTATGATTCCATAGATCTGTGATCTTCCTCTTGACACAGATCACTGCTCTCCCAGCCTGCATTGGCACCACCAGGATCTATTGCTCCTCAGCAAGGCCACCTGTAGGACAGTGTGGGGCTGGAGAGGAGCAGTCCATGTGCATGCCATGTGTCTGGGACTCTGCAGTGCTGCACAGCTGGGGGAGATTAAGCAGAGCCAGGGGTGGGAAGTGCCACTGTGACAAACCATATGAGCCACAAGAGCTCCAGTGAGGACCTGTGCACATGTTTCCAGTGCTGATTTGAAGCAAATCTGCTCAGATGCATGCTTCAGTGCCCTGTTGCAATGTCTAGAGTTATGTAACTTCAATGCCTTTCCTCCTCAGGACCATGCCAGTGCTTGGCCTGTCGTGCCCAGGCTCCTAACACAAATCCATATGGTTAGCAACTTGGACTTCTTCCTGCCAGAGCAACCAGGCACAGGTAGCTTTTTGTCAGGCTACAGCTAGAAATTTGCTCAGCCCTAGAAGTTTATGGAGAGGGAACAGACCTAAGCCATTGAGATCCTTTATTTGGGCCTTGATAGAGCACCTCTGGAAAGAGTGGGCACAGGTAGGTTTGAGTGTTCTCTTCTTAAGCCTCAGATCCTGCTGAGTGCTGTCAGGACCAAGTGTCAGGGGCAGCCCTGGCAGTGTGCCTGGAGGACAAAGGTGCTTCAGAGTTCTCTCTGCCACCTGCCAGCTCATGGCACCCAGCTCTCCTTTGTCAGCTGGGCTAGAGCAGGCTGGGTAATCTCTTTCCACTCTTGTGTCCTCCACTTTTCAATGAGATCAGGCTAAGGTCCAAAGCAGACCCTCTGAATCTGAGCTGCAAGCTCATCTCTGTGGTTGCCCCATAGCTCTCCTTGTGTCACCTATAGGTATAGAATTGTCAGGGTTGGTAGGGACCTCAAGGCTCATCCAGCTCCAACACCCTGCCATGGCCAGGGACACCTCACACTACAGCAGGTTGCTCACAGCCACATCCAGCCTGGCTGCAAAAACCTCCAGGGATGAGGCTTCCACCACCTCCCTGGGCAACCTCTTCCAGTCTCTCACCACCCTTATGGGGAAGAATTTCTTCCCAACATGCAATCTGAATCTACCCATTTCTATTCTTGCTCCATTCCCCTCAGTCCTATCACTCTCTACCCATTTCTATTCTTGCTCCATTCCCCTCAGTCCTATCACTCCCTGACACCCTCAAAAGTCCCTCCCCAGCTTTCTTGTAGCCCCCCTCAGATCCTGGAAGGCCACAAGAAGATCTCCTTGGAGCCTTCTCTTCTCCAGACTGAGTTTCCCCAACTCTTTCAGTCTGTCCAGCTCTTCCAGTGTCTCACCACCCTCATGAAAAACTTCTTTCTGACATCCAATCTGAATCTCCCCACTTCTAGTTTTGCTCCATTCCCCCCAGTCCTATCCACCATAAAGAAGCAGGAGGCACTTCCAGCTGAGGGAAGTGGGGAGAACATGGCCATCCTGAGGAACACTGCATGGCAGGTCTGAGAGGGAAAGATTTAGAGTTGGGGGTATTGAGTGTTCCAGGGAGGGAGGAAAAAAGAAAAGCTAGGGAAAAAAGCTACTTAAGAGAAAATTCCCCTCCAAAGACACTCATGGACAGTCTTCAGCTCTGCTGACTGTGTTTGATTGAGTTCCACTGCATGGCTCAGCTCTCAAGGGCTGTTAAAAGTGTTCCTTCTGAGAAGGGCTATCCTGCCTCCCATCCATCTGCCATCAAAAACAGGTTTCCCACCATCAGATGCAGAGCCTTTGAGGCAGCAGAGCTGGCTTGAACTATAAAGTTAATAGCAGGGCCATAAATAAATGAATTATCCTCAGACATTTTGGTGGATCTCTTAATATATTTACTTTTATATTTTTTTCTTTTTTTTTTTTTTTTTTTTTGTAGGGGCAAGTTGGGTAATGGGTTTTCCTCAAACCTTAAACTTTTAGTGCTCAGCAAAGAATGCAGAGTGAAAGCTGCTCACCAGATGTTCCCCAGCCTGGGGAGATAAAAGCAGATTGTTTTTACAAGTATGGATGGTGATATAGTAGCCTGCACTGTGTAAAGTACATATTTTTATTAAGTCATTATGCAGTTAGACAAATAGTTTGCCATATTTCCCAGTCATAACCTGCCTCATCCATGCTGTATTTTTGTTGTGGGTTGGTTTTTTTTTTTTTTTTTTTATTGCCAGTCCTGGCTGCTTCTTTTCCATTTTACAACATTGGCAAACTTGTTAGGATTTTTTTTTTTCCCCATTAAAAAAACCCCCACCCCTCCAAAACTCCTCGATTTTATTGCTTTACTCATTTAAAATTACATCATCTTCTGAAACTTGAGAATAAATCTAATAAAGCTAATCTCATTAATAGAGTGCAAAAATATCCTAACCCTCCAAAGTGATTAAACAGCTTGGGGAAATCTCTTACTGCAGAAGACAGGCCCCAAAGGCAACAGAGGATCCAGGTCTGGGCTCTTGTAAATGAGTTTGACTCAGTTAGCAGTGCTGCACTAATTTACTAGGTGGTGTAGATCTGGTCCTTAATTTATGAGTCAAACAATCCAGCACTGGATGAAAGTCTTTAAAGCAGCAAGAAGGGAAAGGTTTGGGTTCCCCCAGGGTCTACCATCTCCTTCAAATTTCCTTTTTCTGCTCAATTTTGCGATTTTCTTTTAATGAAGTGGAAACCTTGAAGTCTTGCCTCTGCCTTCAGATCACAGGAAATAAAGAGACCTGGAGGAGCAGCCAGTGTGCTGGCAGCAAAAGCAGCTGGGAGCTCCTCACTTACTCAACCTGTCTCAAACAGGATTCATAGAATCATAAAATCATAGAGGCATAGAACTGTTGGGCTTGGAAGAGACCTCTGAGATCACCAAGCCCCACCACTCACCCAGAGCTGACAGTCCCACCACTGCTGTTGTGCCACTGCCACCAATCCATGCCCCTCAGCACCACATCCAGCTGGCTGTTAAATACCTCCAGGGATGGGGATTCCACCACCTGCCTCTGCAGCCTCTTCCAGTGCCTGATAGTTGGGCCTGTGAAGGATGTTTTCCTGATATTCAACCTGAACCACCCTTGGCAAAGTCTGAGATTGCTCAGGGGTTGGTTTCCTTTTGGAGTCTGCAGGTTTACTTTGGTTGTGTGTGCAGGTTTCTCTGCTTGCAGTTAGCTTTTTGCAGGGGGAAAAAAACGGATAAAAAGAAAAATATGCCTGTTTTCTCTTGCCTCCTCCCTCAGGCTGAAGGTTTTAAAGCTTTAGATTATCAGGATATCCAAACTTCTCTCTATTCAAATGGGTTCTGTCCTGTAGATCACAGAATCATTTGGGTTGGAATAGACCTTCAAGACCACCAAGTCCAACCACTAAGCCTACTCTGACTTGTCCACCACTAAGCCATATCCCCAGGCACCACATCCACACAGCTTTTAAACACCTCCAGGGATGGAGACTCCACCACCTCCCTGGGCAGCCTGTTCCAGTGCCTGACAACATTTTCAGGGATTTTTTTCCCCTCTAAACCTCCCCTGGTGCAACCTGAGGCCATTCCTTGTTCTATCACTAGCTACTTGGGAGAAGAAGTGCTTTTCAAAGTTGCACAGAAAGCAGGAGGGATGTGCAATCTCTGCCTTTCTCCTGCAGAGGAGGGATGGCTGGAGCCTGAGCAGAGAGATTCTGCATTTTGCAGTGTTTAGTCTTGAGAAGTGAAGACTAAAAGAGGATCTGATCAATGTCTATCAATATCTGAGGGGTGGGTGTCAAGTGGAGGGGGCCAGGCTCTTTTCAGTGGTGCACAGGAATAAGACAAGGTCCAATGGATACAAACTTGAACAGAGAAGGTTTCAGCTCAACATGAGGAGAAACTTCTTTACAGTGAGGGTGACAGAGCCCTGGAATAGGCTGCCCAGGGGGGTTGTGGAGTCTCCTTCTCTGGAGACTTTCAAACCCCACCTGGATGCATTGCTGTGTGGTCTACCCTGGGTGATCCTGCTCTGGCAGGGGGGTTGGACCTCTGGAGGTCCCTTCCAACCTCTAACATTGTGTGGTTGTCACCCTTAGCAGTGCACATGGGACACTTCCTTTCATTAAGCACTGAAGTCTGGTGGCACAGACCATAGACAGATGACCTGGTCTGGGATAAGTGAATCCCCTCTGCTTCTGCCTGCTAAATAGAAGTTAATTCCAGAACTGAAGCTGAATAAAGCAGTGTGATGCTGAAGCATTTCTATAATTTCCTTGCTGTTCTGGTTGTGAAAGCACATCCCTGGAGGTGTTCAAGAAACCTGTGGCCATGGCACTTTGGGACATGGTTTAGTGGCCATGGCAGTCTTAGGTTGATGGTTGGACTTGATCTTGAAGGTCTTTTCCAACCTTAAAGACCCTATTCTGTGATTCTATAAGCAATACAATTCTATGATTCTGTCTTGTCAGGTGCTATTAAAAATCCTGGACTTCATGAAGTCCTGGAAAACAGGTGGCAAAGTTCACTTCCAAAAGATTTCTCACCTCATGCTTTTGTAGCTTTGGGTAGGCCTAGCTCTGAGATCAAATCAAAACTGAGCTGGAATAGGAACAGTCAAAGAGGAGGCTGTTACTGGTGCTAGGAGTTCAGGCACCATTGTCTGCAGCAGATCCTTGTAGCCTCTATGACTTCTGACAGACACTGCCAAAATGCCTTGCTCCTGAAAAAAAACTTTGGTTTTGACATTGCCTGACCACAGTTTTAGGCAACTTTGTATTAACTTTGAGTTTAAAAAACAACACAATAGGATAATCCAGTAAAGTGCTAGATTGGACCACTTCAAGTGCACTGTCAAATGTAAGCCCCACGCATTTGAAAATTCATGCTCTAGTTCCTGAATCCAGACCTGTGGGATTGTACTCTCCAGTCCTGACTACATTAGATTTGGTAGATTTAAAGCACTTTGGTGTTTTCTTTCTTTTCCTTCTTAATCTAAACGAGAACTAAAGCCGTGGAAATAAATGGAACATTATTCTTGGCTTTGGCTCCGTTTCACATCCAGACCCTGCAGCCCAGCTGAAATGTGCCATGGTTCTGCTTTCCTGAGCTGCCTTTGGTTAAGAGCATGCTGCATTTCACACAGGTCACTGCAATCATTACCTCTGAATTTTATGCTTGAGGAACAGATGGACTTCTCAGAACCCAAAGTTGTCTCAGAAACTGCTCTCTGAGCAAAAGATATTACTTCAGAATGATTTTGAGATCCTGCTAAGGATGAATGGCCAAAACATAAGGTGAGTAGAAGGCATCCTCATTCCTTTCTTTCATCCACTTAAAGAATAAGAGGTAATTTAAAGGTTTCCAAAAGAACCAAACAAAAATAAGGAGCTGCAGAAAAACCTCTGGATTTCCTCCCATGAAAACAGGAAAACTGAAGGAGAGATTTCATTCAGAAATAAAAACAATTAGTGGAAGTTTCTTGCTGAAATGAAATGCCCTTGCATGTTCCACAGAGGCTTAAAGGGAAGCCAAACAAACTTGATAGAATCATTAAGGTTGGAAAAGACCTCTAAGGTCACCAAGTCCAACTGTCAACCCAGCACCATGCTTTTCACAGCATGTCCCCAAGAGCCATGTTTTGAACACCTCCAGGAATGGTGACTCCACCACTTCCCACTTTAACAAGCAATGGAAGACAAAAATAAAAAGATTAGAGGCACTGATGTGTTGCTGACTTGCTGAACCTCACAGCCACTCTTGCCAGCAGCCAACGTTCTCATTGTTTTCTGTTGCCTCAGTGCCCCAAAAGGCTCAGCCCTGGCTGGAGACATGCAGGCAGGGTATTTTCTGCACAGGAATTGTGTAGGGAATTCTATCCATGGTAAGAAAAATTACCTGAAAGCCTCCCAAAGCCAAGAGCAAGAGGGCAGGCAAAGCAGCCACCTGAGTTTCCCAGTGCTGTCTGATTCCATGTAGCTCAGGTGCTGCTGAAACTTCCTCCTCTTTCTAAGTACCAAAGAGTAAACTCAGTCACTGTGTCTCCTGCTGCAGTGAGGTAACCAGGCAGTGCAGACTCCCTGCTTGGCCAGGAGACCTGTGATTTTTAATAGCCATTAAAAATATATTTAATTTTTGCTGTTCTTGGCTGCTCTTCTCCTTCCATGCTGATTAACAATGCTCTGATCTTTTACTGCTGCCTTTTAGTACCATAACAGCCTTCCAAGATGGAAGGAGGCCATGCTCCTCTCTAACTGGTGCTTATGTACCCTCTCATAATTTTTTCCTCCATGGCTGCTGCTTTTGCTAGTTCCTTTGACATCCTAAGTCCATTTTAAATGCAGGACCACTTCTCTTCGTTTTCCACAAGGTCTTTTCTTACATTCATAGATTCACAGAATAGTTTGAGTTGGAAGACTCCTTGAGGATCACCTAGGTCCAACTTCCCTCCCATTAGACCAGGTTCCTGAAGGCCAACCTGGTCATGAACACCTCCAGAGAGGAGGCATCCACAACCTCCCTGGGCAACCTGTTCCAGTGTCTCACCACCCTCACTGGAAAGAATTTCTTCCTCATCTTCAGTCTCAATCTCCCCTCTTCCAGCTCAAAGCCATTATCCCTTGCCCTGTCACTACAAGCCCTTGCAGAAAATCCCTTCCCAGCTCTCCTGGAGCCCCTTCAGGTAGTGGAAGGCTGCTCTAAGGTCTCCCAGGAGCCTTCTCTTCCCCAGGCTGAACATCCCCAACTCTTATTATTTGCATTTAATGTAAAGATTTGAGCATTGCTTCTCTGTTTGCAGTCCTTGTGGGCATTTAGAATCATAGAATCATAGAATCAGTCAGGGTTGGAAGGGACCACAAGGAGCATCCAGTTCCAACCCCCCTGCCATGGCCAGGGACACCTCACACTACATCAGGCTGCCCAGAGCCTCATCCAGCCTGGCTGCAAACACCTCCAGGGATGGAGCCTCAACCACCTCCCTGGACAACCCATTCCAGGCTCTCACCACTCTCATGGGGAAGAACTTCTTCCTCACATCCAGTCTGAATCTCCCCACTTCCAGCTTTGTTCCATTCCTCCCAGTCCTATCACTACCTGACATCCTAAAAAGTCCCTCCCCAGCCTGAATCTCCCCAGTCTCCCCAGTTTAAGTTACCAGCTGGGATTTTATGACATTGCTAATAATTTCTCCTTTTGTCTGAAGGGGAATATTCTCTGATAGTTATTCTTCTGATTAATCTGAGGTTCTTCTCTGACTCACCATCCCTGGAAGTGTTCAAGAATCCTCTGGACGTGGCACTTTGGGACATGGTTTAATGGCCATGGTGGAGTTGGGCTGAGGGTTGGACTTGATGGTCTGCACCAAATGAAATATTTTTATGATTCTAACAAGGACCAGCCTGGTTCAGGAAGCAGGCAATGAAAATATTGAATCTAAAGATGTTTGCCACTGTCTTGCTACTCCCTGTCTAGACTGAGGAAGTTAAAAGGATGTTTTATATGAGAAGGCTTTCAGTTGGGGTTTGGTTGTTGGTTTTTCTTTTTTTTTTGTTGCTTTTTTGGCATTTGATTGCTCCTCAAGAGGTTCTTTTTAATAGCTGTTAAGATTGTGACATTGCTAATGAGAATGAACAGATTGCTACCCCATTCTGCAATCAAAGCAGCTGTGTGGGGGTGATGTTATTGGAGGGAACATTCTGCATGTGTAATTGAGATTTTTTCCTTTCCTCTATGCTGTTTGGTTGCAGTGTAACAAAGCAATTCACAGCTGAAACAACTGCATGCAGCAAGCAGATTGCTTCAGATGGAATCATTTCTTATTTTTTGCCTTCCAAGTGGCACCTGTGAGACCTGTTGAAGATTTAAGTAGCAGACACATCTCTAGGAGTCCCTTTAAAGTGCTGCTTTTTGCCCTTTTTTTTTTTTTTGTGGTTTGTTTTAATAATTAAAAAAACACCTACATGAGTGGAAGGTTTAAAAAACGAAGTACAAGGACAGAAATGCTTCAGCTTTTGCAGGTGGGCAGCAGAAAATCAGTTTCACTGTGTAAATCACCTAAAAATATCTTGGCTTGCATAGCTTCTGGCCCCTGCTCCATGCAGTATCACAGGATTATGGGGTTTATGGAAAGACAGTGTGGATTATGGCTACTAAGCAAGAAGCCTACCAGGGACACATGGAACATACATGAAGAAGACCTCCTGGATAAATGGATTTGCAGAGTGGAAAATTTCTAGTGTCCCCTTCATGAACTGATGCCTTTAGAAAAGAGAAGAAAAAAAAATAACCCCACAAATATTGGACCTGGATCTTAGGAAGAAGTTCTTCAGTCTGAGTAGTGAGACACTGGCACAGGTTGCCCAGGGAGGTTGTGGATGTCCTCTGCCTGGAGGTGCTCAAGGCCAGGTTGGATGAGGTCTTGAGCAACCAAGTCTAGTTGAGAGGCATCCCTGTCCATGGCAGGGAGCTTGGAGTAGATGATCTCCAAGGTTCCTTCCAAACTAAACCATTCTATGATTTGTCTGTCAAAGAGAGTTGTTGGCTGTTGCTGCACTGAGTGTTTTATCTCATTTTTCTCTTGGTTCAGTTTCTGCTCCATGGGGAAACCTCCTTGTACTCAGCTTAAGACTTGCTCTGATGCTTTTCTTCTTACAAGAGGAAGTTATCTTAATACCTCCACTAATTTACTATGTCATGACAAGGGATATGGATGGTAGTGGGAGAAAGAGGCAGGAGGGGCATTTCATCTCTGCAAAAAACACTTCTGAAAGAGATCTTTGCAGCATGTTGGAGTCAACCTGGCTGGCAATGACCCTTGCTACATTTGGAATGAGTTGGTGGTGCTTATCTGAAGCTGGCAAGCTGCTGCTTCTGGAAGCTTAGGGAAGTTTTGTTTCAATGTCAGTGCTGATTTACAAGCAAAATATATATTCTTTTTTTTCTTTAACTAATATCATGTGTGGTTGATGTTTACAGAGCATTTGCAGGGGCTGCTGCCTTGCTGTGCTGAGCACAAAGCACAAACAGCACTCCACAGGTCTTATGGATCAAAGCAGACAGTATAGAGCATGGGAGAAGGAAACTCTCTCAGTTTTACAGAGAGGGATTTGAGGCCCAGATCCTCCAAAATGCTTCTTTCTTTCTGCTCCTAAGTCCCACTCTTTGGTGTGAGTCACTCAAGTGCCTTGAGCATCCGAGATGCTGGCAGCTGGCCTGGCCTGAGGCAGCTGCACCCAGCGTGGTGGGGGTGAGCCAGGCAGGCTGGGTGGGGATGCAGGACAGCCTGGCTTGTGCAGCAGCATCCCTGAGCCCACAGGAATGCCTCTCCACAGACAGCTCAGGCTCACTTGTGCTGTCAGCACCTTTTTGCCTTAACTTTCTGCCTTTTGGGTTTTCAGTTTTGGATGATAGATTCATAGAATGGTTTGAGTTGGAGGGGACCTTAAAAATCACCCAGTTCCAACCCCCTGCCATGGGCAGAGACACCTGCCACTAGACCAGGTTGCTCAAAGCCTCATCCAGCCTTGAGCCAAGACCATCTGAACATCAGCCTCTATCCACTGGCACATCATTTCAGGCAGAATTGCCTGTGAGGGTTGTGTAACTGCAGTTGTGTTCTCAGGAAGGCATACCACATTCACAGATTGCAGCAGCTAGGAAGGGACCCTCAAAGCTGGGCATGGACACCTCCAACTAGATCAGGCTGCCCAGGGCTGTGTCAAGTCTGATCTGGAATGTCTCCAGGGATGGGGCCTCAAACACATCCCTGGGCAACCTGTCCCAGTATTTCACCACCCTCATTGTGAAGAGCTTGCTCCTGATGTCCAAACTCAATCTCCCCTTCTCCAGCTTCAGACCATTGCCCCTCATCCTATCACTACAAGCCCTGCTAAGCAGTCCCTCCCCAGCCTCCTTGTAGATCTTCTTCAGGTATTGAAATGTAGCTTTATAGTCACCCCAGAGCCTTCTCTTCTCCAGGCTGAACAGCCCCAGTTCTTTCAGTCTGTCTTCACAGGAGGGCTGCTGCAGCCCTCTGATTGTCTTTGTGGCTCTCCTCTGGACCCACTCCATCAGGTCCATGTCTCTCTTGTGTTGAGGGCTCCAGAGCTGGACACAGCACTCCAGCTGAGGTCTCACCAGAGCAGAGTGTCAGAATCACCTCCCTCGACCTGCTGGCCTCACTTCTTTTGATGCATCCCAGGATGCCATTGCCCTTTTGGGCTGCAAATACACATTGTTGGCTCGTGTCAGCTTCTCATCCAGCAGTATCCCAACTCCTTTCCCACTGGGCTGCTCTCAATTTCATCATCCCCCAGCCTGTATTGATATCAAGGATTGTCCCCACCCTGGTGCAGGATCATTTATGCAGAACATACTTCAGTGCAGAGAGTCTGTAATGCAAGCATCCACATCCAGTGGGACGTTTCAAACCAGCTGGGTGCTCACAACACACAGACAATGTGAGGGCAGAGATCTGTTTCCAATCTGAACAATTAGGCAGCTCCACTGGCATCACTGAAGCTCACAGAAGCACTTCTTAGAGGCTTCTCCATGCCCTGCTTACAGGGCTGTGCCATTAGCCAAAGCCCAAATGAAGTGTCAGAAGTGAGGTGAGGACTTGAGTGACCCCTGAACAGCACAACTCTTTCTGTTGAGGAGTGAGTTTTATCTGTGGTGAGCACACCTCACAGGATCAAACCTGTAGAGAGGGAGAAGCAAACAAGATGTTAGCAACCCACTTCAATCTCAGCACACAGAATGGGAGGAGGAAAAAGAAAAACCACAAAGGAGTAAATTATGCTGAGTATCTTCCTTAAATAAAAAGAAGTTCAATAGAAAAGTAATTTCCATGTGCTTGAGCTGCTCTTTTCCTACCCCGCTGTCTCCATCCCTCAGCTGCCAAGGCCAGAGTGATGTGATTCATGGACTTCTTAATTGACATTGTACACAGCCAAGTCACAGGGCTGCTGCTCCCTTGGAAGGCAGGGACAGAATTCCCACTGACTTCCAAGGATGTCATTTGGTCTATCAATGGGATGGAGGGGAAAAAAAACCACGACATCAACCTGGGTGATCCAGAAAAGGGTCCTTTGTGGGACCATGCCCTGGTTCATGTCCTGTGGTACCTTGCTGGTTCTTGTACAGCTGCAGAGCCTGTGGTTTCATCTGCCTCTTTTGAGAGTTGCATTCCTGCCCAACTGATTTTATAGTGAACTTCTGATGTTTAGCCTACATTTGTCATCTCAGGGTGCTGGACTGTTCCAGCACGTCCTGTACTTTGTCAAACACCACCACCACCACCACCAAAAAGTTACTCAGTGGTAACCACAGTGGAACTCACAGCACTTTATTCTAGCTGTGGAATTCCCTAGAGCTGCTCTGGATGGTGTTAAAAACCCAGGTGGGTGTTGTGTGCCATCTCACACAAGTGGAGCAGGACAGATGTTGACTTCTCTTATCCAGGTACACTCTCTGTGAGGAACTTCTCCAGGGCCCTGCTCCTCATGCAGTAAATAAATCACAAGGGAGAACAGAATTATGCCCTTCTTTGCCTACCCTGATTTTCAATGAGCTGTACATTAAATTTGCATTTATCCTATTATGCTGATCACTGTGGGGTTTTTCTCTGGTCTGCTTAAACATATCAGTGGATCCATAGCTGACAGTAGCAACCCACTGCAGCAGACCAAATGAAGGGTAAAAATGCACTTTTGCCTGGAAAAAGGGCACTCTGATTTTCTTTCCCCTCCTCCCTCCAGGTTTTCAAGGGATGCTGTGTAACTGACATGTCCCACTGGACAATAAATAACCTGTTCAGCTGAGGTAAGCCTGGTGCAAGAGACAAGACAGCTGTGAGGAAAGATCTCTCTTGTTTATTCTGAAATGATGCTCCAAGGAGTTTAGCAAGCTCAGAAATTCAGACCTCACCAGCATCTGGTTTCTATTAGCAGAAACCAAAAGCTCATAGCAGTCTGGCTGGATCATTGCACTGTGTCTGAGTGTCTGAGGATCTTAACTTCTCCTGACATTACCTGAGAGATCACCAGACTGGAAGATGCTCATGTTTCTTCAAAGCAGCATTGGGTGTGTTCACACAGAGAGTGGTGAGGGATGGATGGGACCTCTGAAGGTCATCTAGTCCAAACCCCCTGCTAGAGAAGGATCACCCAGGGTAAATCACACAGGAATATTCAGGTGGGTTTGGAATGCCCCCAGAGACGGAGATCCCAGAACCTCTCTGGGCAGCCTGGGCTAATGCTTTGCCACCCTCAAAGTGAGGAATTTAGTCCTTCTGTTTAGGTGGAACCTCCTGTGCTCCAGTTTGTGTCCACTGCCCCTTGTCCTGTCTCTGGACTCCATGAGATGTGTCCTTCATCTACACTTAGTCCCCATGCCATTCAGTGCCAGCTGTGCAAGCAGTGCCACCTCTTATGGTCAGTCAGGTCATCTAATTTAGGTACTTCTGATTCCACCAAGAGTGGAGCAGACCTCTTGGAGATGCTGGGTGCTGGTCTCTACCCATCCACCTCACCTGCATAGCTTGCTTCTGAGGTCAGGTACCTCTTGGGAGAGGGGATCAGGGGAGCACTCCTCTCACATGGCAGGTCACAGTGCTCCATGGGCAGTGGCATGCCTTGAATGCTGACTCCACTCAGCCAGACAAGGAGCAAACTTCTCTCTTCCCCTCAAAGAAGTAACTGAGCTGCAAGGCCATACTATACCCCCCTTAAAAGTAACTCCTCCTCCTGCAGGTGAATTGCAGGAACCAGCAGCAAGGGATGTGCTGACTTCAGCTGATAGTTACTTGCCTGTGAAGGGAGGAAGCTAATGGTTAGGCCCTGCTTCTTGGGATGGATTTGCACTTCCCTTCACTTTGTCACTGGTTGAAAAAAAACATCCAGAACAGACCTGCAGATGAGACCTTGCTCATCTGCAGTGTCACAGACAGCACTGCTCAGTCTTGGGGGTTGGCCTAGATGACCTCCAGAGGTCCCTTCCCATCCCCACCATTCTGTGATACCATCCTGACATGCTCCAGTCCTTGCAAGTAGCTGTCCCTGGTTTAAGTCCCTCAGGAACCCACACAAGGATTGTTCTTGGTTTAAACAGAGGCAGCTCATGCTTTGGAAACCTCTTTCTGTATGCCAACACTTTCACATGCCTGTGCATGTGTGGTTTCAGATTCCCACTCCTATGGCTGCATTTCCCCTTGCTTGAATTTTGGCAGGGCTTCTGTTTGCTACTTTTCTTCTTTCCCTTTCCTTAGAAAGAAAAGATTAGAAGTGACAAGTGAATCTTATGGGTTCCTGTATCAATCAAGAATGGCTAAATCCACTCCTAAATATTATGATGTGTGATGTGCCTCTAGAGTTACTGACCAGCCAGTTACAACCAGTTGCTAATCTTAATCTTAAAATCTTCTGGTTTAGTGTTTATAAAAATTATACTACAGCTTAGCCAACTAAAATAATCTTCCTATGGTAGGATCTATTTTAAGGCTTTTTGGTTTTTTTTTTCTGTGTTTGCAGAAATGTTTAGGGAGCAATGAGCTGAGGGTGTCCTAATTCACTCACACCTCTTTGTATCCAGTTATCTTTCACAGCTAACAAAGCTGCTCTTAGTTTTTTCCTCCTTGCAATGTGGAGCATTCCTGAGATGCAAAGATCTGCTGGTAGAGAGAGAGAGACACCTGGATGTGCTTCTATGTCCCTGTGTCTTTGGTGCTATTATTGTTTTGATCCATCCCTCTGCACCTGTTTCTCCTCCTTGTCACCAGTGGTATTTTAGCTCTTTTTTCTTTTTTTTTTTTTTGGCTGTGCTTGTGTTCTAGAGGAAATACCCAGGCAAGACAACCTCAGGTTGTTGTACAGTGATGCAAAAGTGCCTGGCTTGTTCACAGGATCACAGGATGTTAAGGGTTAGAAGGGACCTTCAAAAGCCATCCAGTCCAACCCCCTGCCAGAGCAGGACCACAGAATCCAGCACAGGTCACACAGGAACACATCCAGTTGATATATTTGGACATTAGGAAAAAAATTCTGTCCTGCAAAAGTGGTCAGGGATTGGAACAGGCCACCCAGGGAGGTGGTGGAGTCCTCATCCCAGGAGGTGTTCAAGAAATGTGTGTCCATGGCACTTTAGGACATGGTTTAAGGGTTGGTGTTAGGTTGATGGTTGGACTCAAGGATCTTAGAGGTCTTTTCCAACCAAAACGATTCTGTGACTTTTAACATCAAAAAGATCTGATCAGTAAAAGCAGCAGCAAAGTTTTTGGAGCTTTTGAGACCTCCTTGGAGAGCCTCAAACCCAGCAATGGAAAGCAGGAAACACACAATTCCTATCAATACATTCTTTTCCAATTTCCAAAGCATTCACAGTTATGGCCAGTCCTGTTTACATTATACTCTGGGGGAAAAAAAAAAACAACAATATAAAAAGATACTTTAAAGTGTAGAAGATTCCAGGACATTAAGAGAAGCTTTGGCTGTGTGAGAGAGGCTGTGTCTAGCTTCATAGAGATGTGGTGGGAGTTAAAACTCACCCTGCTGAAAGGACCACAAAACTGTGCTCCCCCTGCTAGGCAGCACTTGCATCCAGATGCTCAGGGACAGATTTACTGAGGAAGCTGGAGGAGGAGTGCAGTGATGAGGTACACAGTGGCTAAGCTAAAACATCTGGGATGCTGAAGGCAGATTCCCAGCCTCCCTGACACCTGTGGGATGGTAGGAAGGCCAATTTCACACCTGTTTGACTTCAGATTCTTTCCTTTCTTGTCCTCCAAAATCTTTTAAGACAGTTGAATGAAAAAACGTGTCTGCTGATCTTTATTTCTTCATGAATGCTCTTGCCATTCCCCTACAATTCTTTTCTGACAGAAAAGATATTTTGCAGCACTCCTGTCCCACTATGCAGCATGAAGAGATGGAAAACATCATGCAGTAGCATTTTTGATTAGCAACTTTAGATCATAGAATCACTTTGGTTGGTAAAGACCTTTAAGATCATCCAGTCCAACCATTCTCTACCTCTGCCAAGGCTGGTGCTAAACCATGGCCCTCAGCACCACATCCCTGCATCACCTTCAGGCATGGGGATTCAGCCACTTCCCTGGGCAGCCTGTGCCAGGCTTTGAGAACCCTTCCAGTGAAGAAGTTTCTTCTAACATCCAACCTGAACCTCCCCAGGGCAACTAGAGGCCATTTCCTCTCCTCCTATCTCTTGTTCCTATGGAGAGCAGACCAACACCAACCTGACTCCAATCTCCTCTCAAGAAGCAATGAGGTCTCCCTTCAGTCTTTTTTTCTCCAGACTAACCAACCCCTGTTTCCTCAGCTGCTCCTCACCAGCCCCCTTCTCCAGACCCTTCACCAGCTTCCTTGCCCTTCTCTGGATGCACTTCAGCACCTCAGTGTCCTTCTTGTATTGAGGGGCCCAAAAATGAACCTGTGAGAGGTAAGACACTGGGATACTTCAATGTTTTTTATTCTCTCTGGGCAGAGGTGAGCAGGCTGGGGAAGCCTGTGTTAGCTGCTTGTCTCTGTGCTCCTCTTTCCCCAGGCTTGTGAAGTGCTTGAGGATGTGCAATTTCTGCACTACACAGGTTGTGTCTTTGGCTCCATGTCTGGTGGCTGTCAGAGACCACAAGGACTTTGGTGATGCTTGATGGCTGTAGTTTGGGGGAAATGATTTGCTCTCTGCCTAAATAAATCTCCTTGTTGCATGCTCCCAGCTGGGACTTTGGGACAGCAACTGAACAGATGGGATGAAGTGTATTTTATAGCTCACCTTTATATGTCAGCTTTGCCCTCTGCACATGAGATGTTTTGGTGGGCTTTTAGCTGACAAACCCCAGCACTATTCTTGCTGCACTGGTGCACAGAGGCTCAGTGGGATGTATCCAGGTTTTGGTGCAGTACTTTTTGTCTCTTGGCTAAACCTCATTGATTTTGTCTACCTGTACACTTCATCAGGGGCTCCCCTTTTTGTGCTAGATGGGTGCTATAATGAGCACTAAGTGACTTGCAGTCCTTCCCTTCTTCCCTTTTTTTTTTTGTTAGAGCTGTCAGTGTTTTAGTTTTGGAAACAGCACAAAGGCAGAGAGGAAACTGCTCCCACTGCTAAAGCCTTGTTTTGAGTGGAGGACATAATGATGAGATGTATTGCCTGTCCTAGTCCTGCAGATTAATGATTGATTTACCAGGAAATGTGCTGTTATTACAAACGTGGGGCCTGAGTTGGACTTTGCTGCTTGGGAGTCGCCTGGGTGGGGAAGGAAAGTGGGATCCAGCCTTCATTTTTTTTTTTTTTTTTTGCTTCTCTTCTCAGCTTTGGGAATGGACATGTTCAAATACCATTTGTCTCCCTCCTTTTGCACAGTCTGCTTGCCACTGCCATTTGTTGAAGCAGACCAAACAGTGCTAGCTGAGGGGAGCCCAGACTGCACACTTCAGGCAGTAGCTACGTTTTAGAAGGAAACCGCAGCACAAAAGTGGGATCTCAGGTTCCATGCAGTGTGTGCAAAGCAGTTTCATTTAAAATGTCAGGTTTACCTTGGCAGAGCTGCTCTTTAGTAGGGATTAAGGCTGCAAAAAAAAAGAAAAAAAAAAAAACCACCCCACTGAATCATACTCTGTGTTTCCATCTGTGTGCCAGGTCACAAACATAAATTGTAATGTTGGCCTTCATCCGTCATCACATAAGGCTCTGGCACACTGTTTAATTCCCTGAATATGAGTGGAATGAGAAGGTTACTTGGAAAGTCATCTGTCTGAGAAGCTGTCCTGCTACAATTAGCAGGCAATCTTGAATTTCATCTCTGGAAGATTATGAAGTGAAGTGGAGAGGGAATGGGATGTGTATGGTAGGTTACCGGAGCCTCTCGTAAGCCAATCTGCCCATGGCCCAAAAGGCTGAAACAAAAGAAGCTGGGGGGGATCAAAAATCAGACAATGCTATTTTTTAAACAGAAATGTGTAAAGATGACCTCAAACAGCCAAATTTGAACCTAGATGTGAGTTTAAATTTCAAGCAATTCTAAACTGCAGGGATATTCAGAGGTGGGAGTTTGGGTTGGCTTGCCTCTGGTGCTAAAGAATCACTTTTCTTTCTAGAGGCTTCTCAGGCTCCAGACTGAATGAAAGGCAGCTCCTAGGTAGGAGCTGCACACCAAGGGAAGGTAGCAGACAACTGGATTGGGGATGTAGCTGTAGATTAATCACCTAAAGTTAGCAATGATGACCTTGCAAGTTATCTGAGGCTATCTTCTTCCTCTGCATCTCTTCACATCTGCACAAACCAGGGGCTGCTGTCCTCAGCCATGCTTCTGTCACACCACCTGCAAGCTGTGCAGGGTCTGATTTGTCTGCTTCTTGTAGAGACCAGCAGCAAGTGAGACCAGCAGCAGGTCACACCACCTGCAAGTTGTGCAGTGTCTGATTTGTCTGTCTCTTATAGAGACCAGCAGCAGGTCACACCACCTGCAAGTTGTGCAGTGTCTGATTTGTCTGTTTCTTGGTGAGACCAGCAGCAGGTCACACCACCTGCAAGTTGTGCAGTGTCTGATTTGTCTGTCTCTTGTAGAGACCAGCAGCAGGTCACACCACCTGCAAGTTGTGCAGTGTCTGATTTGTCTGTTTCTTGGTGAGACCAGCAGCAGGTCACACCACCTACAAGCTGTGCACAGTTTGATTTGTCTGCTTCTTGTAGACCACTGCATCACACAGAATCACAGAATCAACCAGGTTGGAAAAGACCTTTGAGATCATCAAGTCCAAACTATCACCCAACACCATTCAAGCAACTAAACCATGGCACTAAGTGCCTTGTTCAGTCTTGTTTTAAACCAGCAGCAGGCCACAACATCTGCAGGTTGTGCAGGGTCTGATTTGTCTGTTTCTTGGTGAGACCAGCAGCAGGTCACACCACCTGCAAGCTGTGCACAGTCTGATTTCTTTATTTCTTGTAGAGACCAGCAGCAGATGAGACCTGCAGCAGGTCACACCACCTGCAAGCTGTGCACAGTCTGATTTCTTTATTTCTTGTAGAGACCAGCAGCAGATGAGACCAGCAGCAGGTCACACCACCTGCAAGCTGTGCACAGTCTGCCTGTTTCTTGTAGAGACCAGCAGCAGCCAACCTCAATAACCCTGGTGCTGCAGTAAGGCAGGATGGATCTTTTTATTTTTTTTTCATACCATCTATATTTCTTCCAAATATGCAGAGGACATTATCCTTTCAACAGCTTTCAGACAGACTGCAAAAGGAACTTTGTGATAAATATTTTCCCTTTCTCTCCTTCGTTCCTCTTTTTTTTTTTTTTGGTCAGAAAACGTGTTACCATTTTTCTGCTGGCTGCATTGTGGGATATTAGATGCTCTGAAAGGCAAAGAAATGCTTAAGGCTGCCTTCCTCTGGCACTTCATTAATGCCAAGAAGGAGGCTGGGTCCTGTTGTTTTCCTTAGCAGGCTTTTGTTAAAAGAAGTGGTGGGAACTACCTGACTGCGGCGGTACCCAGCAAAAGAAACACAAAAGATTACATCCTAGAAGAGAACACTGCCCCTAGCAAGAGCAGTGCTTATGATATATTTGGCTATCTGTGTCATACTTCACAATTTTATTCCTGACTCCTGCTGGGAACTGATTTAGGCCTTGAAACACGAGGACTGTGCTTCCTGTGCTAATTTCACTGCTCGGTGACTTGGCATCACTCTTTGTTGGGTTTTTTTTTTCCCCTTTCTCCTCTGGGTGTTGTGTAGTCTTTTGTAAGGTTTATTTAGATTTTTTTTTCTGTCAGACTACAAATGAAGGTATTTTTATAGTGCTCCTGATTTTTTTTATTTTATTTTTTTCCCCCCTCCCATGATTTGTTCATTTCTCCCTGACCTGCTTTCCTTTTAGTCTTTGCTCACACGAGGTACCACTGCCAATGGCTGTGTTTGGGCACTGACAGGGCAGAGGGGATGTGTGAGGGCTTGGTTTCATCCTGGGAAATCACAGAATCATAGATTGCACTGGGTTGGAAGGCACCTTTTAAAGGTCATTTTGTCCAACCCTTCCTGCAGTAAGAAGGCACATCCCCAACTGGATCAGGTTGGTCAGAGCCCCATCAAGCCTAACCTTGAGTGTCTCCAGGAATGGGGCCTCCACCATCTGTCTGGGCAGCCTGTTCCAGTGTTCCACCACTCTCATAGTACAGAACTTCTTCCTAATGACCAATTTAAATCTACCCTGCTCTAGTTTAAACCCTTTGTCTCTTGTCCTAGTGCTACAAGCCCTTATAAACAGTCCCTCCCCAGCCTTTCTGTTGCCCCCTTCAGATACTGGAAGGCTACTGTAATGTCTCCCAAGAGCCTTCTTCTCTCCAGGCTGAACAATGTCAACTCTCTCAGCCTGTCCTCATAGGAGAGGTGCTTCAACCTTCTGGTCATCTTTATGTTCCTGCTCTGGACTTACTCCAACATGTCCATGTCCTTCTTGCATTGAGAACCCCAGAGCTGGACACAGTACTCCAGGTGGGGTCTCACTGGAGCAAAGTGGCAGAATCCCCTCTCTCCATCTGCTGGCCAGGCTGCTTTTGATGCAGCCCAGGATGCCAACTGACCTTCTGGGCTGCAAGTGAGCATTACTGGCTCATGTCCAGCTTCTCATCCACCAGTACCCCCAAGTCCTTTTCTACAGGGTTGCTCTCAATTTCATCATCTCCCAGACTGTATTGATAGTGGGGATTGTCCCAACTCAGGTGCAGGACCTTGCTCTTGACCGTGTTGAACCTCCCAAGGTTCACCAGGGCCCACTTTTCCAGCTTGTCCAGGTCCCTCTAAGATGACATTCTGTCCCTCTGGATGGTATTCCCTCCCTCTGGCATATTGACTCAGCTTGGTGTCCTCTGCACACTTGCTGATGGTGCACTCGATCCCACTGTCTGTGTCATCGATGAAGATATTACACAGCACAGGTCACAGTATGTACCCCTGAGGGACACCACTTGTCATGTCTCCATCTAGGCATCAAGCCATTGACCACTTCACAGGTATCCAGTGATGCATAGCAGAGCAGGATTTGGCTGTATGAGCAGGGATTTCTTTACCCACTGCTGTGGTGGACATTGTCAGCCCACACACTCATGTCTTGGGGGTACATCTCACTGCAAGGCGCTTCTTAGCATGCTGTTCCACGACAAAATCTCACCCTGAACCCTGGCAGCCCATGCCTGAGTTGCTTCCTGAAGGATGAAGCTTTCCCTTTCCTCTCTGCTGTTGCCTTCCCACCATTTCTGCTGCTTTTGTAATCGATGGCATTGTGGCCTGAGCTCCTGTGAGCTCTTCCCCAGCCTCGTTCGCGTGCGTTCTGCAAGCACGTTCTTAGGCAGTAAATTACAACAGAGCTCTTTCTAAAGGGGGAGAAAAGAAGAAAACTGTAATTATTCCAACGAGGCTTTGAGCAAGCCATCAGAACTAACAGTGCTGCTTTTCCAAATGTGCCACTGTTTTGCTTAGCTGATGTCTTACGCAGTCCCCATCACGACCGAATGCCTGGAACCACAGGCAGATAGCTATTGGAGCCCAGCAGCTATTTCAGCTTCCTTCTCATCCAAAGCCTACAGTGCCCAAGTGATACCAGCTAAGTATTTCTTTCTTGTGGGATTGTTATCTCTTCCTGCCATTCCAAGTACTTGTTGTTTTTTCTCTGCAGAATGGTTTAAACTTGATCTATTGAGATTGACTTCAAAATGTGTGTTCTCCGAAGCGTTCTTTGGGCAGTGCCAAAACCCAGCCCTTGGAGCAAAGAAAACAATCCTCATTTCACTGACCACTTGAGGGAGGTGGTGTGTTGTCTGGAGGGTGGAACTGAAACCAGTGTTATGAGCTTGAAAGAGAAATATAAAAGGTTTGAAGACTTTCGTAGGGAACAAGGAACACTGGACTTCAGCAGGGACTGCTTTTCCTCCCAAAGCCTTTCCCCATGCAGTCTATGATAATTCATGCCTGACTAACCAGTTTCTGTTCTCTGAAGGGCACACAGTTTACAGAATAAAGCAAAAAAAATTGAGTCAGATCAAGTCAAAGTAAGTCAAATGTCTTCGTTCTCATCAGCCACAAAGGAGAAAAGGCAAAACCTAAGGCAGAGCTTTAACAGCCGACCGAAATGTGAGGTTTCAATAGCTGTGCAAGATATTTGTCAGAGTAAGGATGTTTACTGACTGGCCTGAACTCAAGTAAAATCCTGAATTCAACAGCTCTTCATTCCCCTCAGTGAGTTATGTGCAGTACTCAGAGACCTGACCTTTATGCCTTCCTCCTGCCTTCCCTCCCACCCCACGGATGTTTGGGCTGGCGGTGCTGCGGAGGGGGCCGAGGTACAGACAATACAAATGTGATGGGACTTTGCCCCATCTGAAGGGCTTGGTGGTGAGCCTAGAGGGTGGGAGAAATTCAGAAGGGAAAGGCTTCAGAACTATTGTCAGATGTGGGGTTTGAGCCCACCTCCTCAAAGGAAAACGACCAAAGATGCTGTGCAAAACCAGCAGCCCAGGCCCCTGCGTGGGGCACTGTCTACAGCAGAGCCATGGAGGATGGAGCAACCACAGAAGTTTCACTCACCTCACCCATTGTAGAATGGTTTTAGCTGGAAGAAACCTTAAAGATTTGGTTCCAACACCCTGCCATGGGCAGGGATACCTTCCACTAGAACAGGTTGCTCAAGGTCCCATCCAGCCTGGCCTTGAACACTTCCAGGGAGGAGGCATCCACAACTTCTCTGGGCATCCTGTTCCAAGGTCCCCCCACCCTTGCTGTCAAGAATTTCTTCCTAACATCCAGTCTATATCTCCCCTCTTCCAGCTCAATGCTACATCCTATCTCTATAAGCCTTTGTAAAAAGTACCTCCCCAGCTTTCCTGTAGCCCCCTTCAGGTATCATCACCCATGAGGGCTGGTTCCATGTCCTCTGAAGAAGGTCTTGCAAAGTCTAGAGTAGCAATCACCCTAGGAAATAGAGTTGGGGTGGATTGAGACATGGAGACACGAAAACTGTCTAGAGCAGCACAGCAGGCTTCATTTTCTGAGCAGAACAGAGGCTCCTGTATGTCTTTTCTCCTGTTTATAAATCCTAGCTTAGTGCTTAGCTTGTCCAGAGCAGGGAGACATGGCTGATTTATACTCAGCCAGCAGTGCTTTAGAACTGTGGGATCCTCTTCCATTCTTGTCCACCTAACCAGTTGCTCTCCCTCCTGTATTTAAGAAGCTTATTCTTCCTGGCTAGTTGTAGTACTTTGTGCTCTTCCTTGTGGGATGTGATCCTATTTTTTTTTTCCTTTTTTTAATGCAGCTCCAGTTCTCAGGATCATTCTGAGCTCTCTGGCATGTCTGAAGCTTCACTCTTTCTATTGTCTGCTGATCTAATAAGGATTTTCTGCTATCCATCACCTAGACTGGCCATGAAAAACTGCTCACTGAAGAAGATTTCCCCCAAACCTTGGTAAATAGAGAGATCAGCTTAAATCTAAACCACATTTAATTGTTCTCCTACAGGTTTTTTTTATCCTTAAATCTTAAACCACATTTGTTTTCCTACAACTTTATATCTTGAAATCTAAACCACATTTATTTGTTCTCCTCCAGGTTTTAATCCTTAAATCTTAAACCACATTTAATTGTTCTCCTACAGCTTCATATCTTGAAATCTAAACTACATTTAATTGTTCTCCTACAGCTTCATATCTTGAAATCCAAACCACATTTAATTGTTCTCCTACAGCTTTGTATCTGCCTACTGTATCTGTAATGATATTCTGTATTTAATGCAAGCATTTTAAATAATTTCTTCAAGGAATGGAGTACTGCAAAAGTGGGTAAAGGCTTTTCCAAAGTCCATTCCATGATCTGTATATCTAAGAAGGTGAACTGTCCCTTATCCATCATCAGGCTTCCTACTTAAAATGCTCTGAATTTAGGAATCGGAGCCCAAGAGCGTGAGCTCGGTAGAGGGTTTCCCTTTCTTCTGTTCATCTGCCAGTTTTATTCTGGCATAAAATCGAGTTTGAACCCCAAAATAAACCTGAGTGTGTCAGTTTGCAGATTACTGAGGAGCTGAAGTCAGCTGGGAAGTGACAATTCTGACACAAATAATGCTCAGCCTCCGTATTAATAAGAACATGCTGACCAAGTGTCAGAAACAATATCCTGTAGCTAAACGAGTTACAATAGTCTTCTTTTCCTCACCAGCAAGCCAGATTTTTATCCTACACACTCACATCATGTTGACTGCTAATTCTGACAAGGTCTCTGCGGTCCTACATTCAGCTGGCAGTGTTTTAGGAAGCCACAAAACCTCCTATTTATTATCCTCTTTCACTTCCACCCTCCCTCCTTGCATCCTGTCTCCTTGATTGATATTTTCTTCTATGAGAACTCTTCTGCTTGTAAAATCCTCTTTTGCATAGGAAACCAATCAACTGTGACTGTTTTGAGGTCCTAAAATGCACTTCTGCCAGGACCTAGAAGTGCTTGTTACTCCCACACGAAGGAGACAGCAGTAACTTAGATGACTGGCAATGGGAGAATAAAAAGAACACAAAAGGTTTGCTGGGCTCCATAGCAAACAAAAAGGGAGTCAACATGACTGGTTTAAACCATGCATAGCAGAGATTGGGTTTTCATCTTGACCAAGACTTCCCAAAAACCTGAAAGATGTAGTTAAGTGGCTAGTGACTGAGAACTGCATGGGGGCTTGGCTCTGAGTTCTCTAATACAAGCTTTCTGAATTATTGCCCTTCTTTAGAATCACAGAGTCATGAAGGTTGGAAAAGCCCTCTAAGACTACTGAGTCCAACTCTAACCCAACTACCATGACCACTAAACTATATCCTGAAGCACCACATCTGCATGCTTCTTGAACACCTCCCTGGGCAGCCTGTTCCAACATCTCACCACTCTCTCAGTAAAGAAGTTTTTCCTAATATCCAATCCAAACCTCCCCTGGCACAACTTGAACCCATTTCCTCTCATCCTACTGCTAGTTACCTGGGAGAAGAGACCAACCCCCACCTGGCTCCAACCTTCTTTCAGGGAGCTGTAGAGAGCCATGAAGTCTCCCCTCAACCTCCTTTTCTCCAAACTAAACAATTCCCAGCTGCTCCTCACAAGACCTGTTCTATGGACCCTTCACCACCTTAGCTGCCCTTCTTTGGACCCCTGCTAGCACCTCAATGTCCTTCTTGGAGTGAGGAGTCCAAAACTGAACCCAGCATTTGAGGTGTGGCCTCAGCTCAGAGGGGGACAATCACTTCCCTGGTCCTACTGGTGACAGTATTTCTGGTCCAGGTCACGATGCTGTTGACCTTCTTGGCCAGCTGGGCACACTCTGGCTCATGTTCATGTATTGTTGCTTTGTACTTGACTGCTGGTGATTAAAGCAAAAGTGATATCCACAGCTACTCAAGGAAGCAGAGGAAAAATAGATGTAACCAAAGGCTGGAGGGAAGGGATGCCATCCAGAGGGACCTTGACAGGCGGGAGAGGTGAGCTCATGACAACATCATGAGGTTCAACAAGAACAAGTGCAAGGTCCTGCATCTGGGTTGGGGCAATCCCAAGCTCCAATATAGGCTGGGCAGGGACTGGCTTGAGAGCAACTCTGAAGAAAAGGACTTAGGGGTGCTGATGGATGAGAAGCTTACCATGAGCCAGCAGTGAGCACTTGAAGCCTGGAAAGCCAAACAGATCCTGGGCTGCATCAAGAGAAGCACAGCCAGCAGGTCAAGGGAGGTGATTCTCCTCCTCTATTCTGCGCTGGTGAGACCACACCTGGAGTACTGCATCCAGTTCTGGAGCCTCTGTTACAAGAAGGATCTGGAGGTGCTGGAAGGTGTCCAGAGAAGGGCCATGAGGATGAGCAGAGGGCTGGAGCTGCTCTGCTATGAGGACAGACTGAGAGAGTTGGGGCTGTTCAGTCTGGAGAAGAGAAGGCTCCAAGGAGACCTTCTTGTGGCCTTCCAGTGTCTGAAGGGGGCCTCCAGGAAAGATGGGGAGGACTGGGAGAATGGAGCAAAAATAGAAATGGATAGATTCAGATTGGATATTAGAAGTTTTTCCCCATGAGGGTGGTGAGACACTGGCACAGGTTGCCCAGGGAGGTGGTGGAAGCCTCGTCCCTGGAGTTTTTTGCAGCCAGGATGGATGTGGCTGTGAGCAACCTGCTGTAGTGTGAGGTGTCCCTGCCCATGGCATGGGGGTTGGAACTGGATGATCCTTGAGGTCCCTTCCAAGCCTAACAATTCTATGATTCTGTGATTCCACTGCCCAGTGGATGTGTCAGGGTGAGTGCAGGAACACAAGCTGCTGAAGACGCTCTGCGGCGCACACACCGCTCCCAGGACTGATTGATGACATCTCCATATATAGCGAGGAGCAAGGCAATGCTTTTGAAAATAGAATTTAAAACTTTCCCTTTTTAGGAGCAAGCACCACTTTGGCAACAGGGCCCAGCCCCAAGTGCATTAGTTCTTTTGGTCAAAACATTAGCAGGGTACTTTGTTAACAAAATGTTCGGGTCACGATGAGGTCGAAGCATGAACTGTAAGACTTTTTATGGGCTAAATGTTTCCAAATAGCACTTCAAGTTGAAAGTGCTGAAATTAAAGCTTTTTCTCCTGTAAACAGGGTGTTGCTGAGTTCAGTATATGTTGGGTGGTTGTTCTTTTTTTTTCCTTTCAGTTACCCAGCATAAGGTGATGGGACTGTGCAATGGCTTGATGTCTGCTGAGCAAAGACAGGTGGCACCAGGAAGAGCTGGATGGTAGGAACACATCAAGGATAAGATAGTAAAGACATCTTTGTGTTGCCATATTTCCACCTTGGCAACTGTTTGCCTGTTTTCCAAACTGAAAACTTGGTGCAACGACATATTGTCTCAGACATGACTCCAGTGTTCTGATCTAGTTAGCAAAATACATGCTGGAAGGTGTCCAGAGAAGGGCCATGAGGATGAGGAGAGGGCTGGAGCTGCTCTGCTATGAGGACAGACTGAAAGAGTTGGGGCTGTTCAGTCTGGAGAAGAGAAGGCTCCCAGGAGACCTGGAGAAGAGAAGGCTCCCAGGAGACCTGGAGAAGAGAAGGCTCCCAGGAGACCTTCTTGTGGCCTTCCAGTGTCTGAAGGGGGCTCCAAGAAAGCTGGGGAGGGACTTTTTAGGGTGTCAGGGAGTGATAGGACTGGGGGGAATAGAACAAAACTAGAAATGGGGAGATTCAGATTGGATGTTAGGAAGAAATTCTTCCTCATGAGAGTGGTGAGACACTGGAATGGGTTGCCCAGGGAGGTGGTGGAGGTTTTGAAGGCCAGGCTGGATGTGGTTCTGAGCAATCTGATGTAGTGTGAGGTGTCCCTGCCCATGGCAGGGTGTTGGAACTGGATGAGCCTTGAGGTCCCTTCCAACCCTAACAATTCTATGATTCTAATTGTCCCTCTTACATTCATCCTTCTGGAGTCCATGCTGGATTTGCAAATACCTGTGGACATTTGTTCCCAGTGGGATGGGTTAGTGGTAGGTGGGAGCTCACCAGCTGAACTGAAGGTTGCTAGCACTGGCTACCCCAGGACATTCCCATGAAGGAGGAGATATGATTTTGGAGGCAGTTTTAATGTAGAAATTATTTTACTTTCTATTTTATATTTTTAGTGATGCAGGTTTTATTGTGGAGAATAATCATTTGGCATAAATGACATTGGTTTTTACACAGTATTTACAGATGTACAAAGTAGTTCTTTTGCAACTAAATCCACTGCTTACTCCTCCTAAGAACAGAAATTGTCAGCATTAGTATTAGATTAATGTGAGAGAATCCTGAAAAGAAGAGAGATGGCTGAAAGCATCTCAGTTTTGGATAGAGAGGAAGAAAAATGAATGCAGTTTCTTGAACTCTGCAGGCCATGGCTGTCCTCTAGTCCAGACATGCCCAGAACTGAGTGTGGAGCTGTGCAGGTTTCAGCTACCCAAAAACATGCCAGGTTTGGGTTTGTTGTAAGAAAAGTTTTTTTTTTTCTTTAAAACCTGAGAAAAGCTTTTCCCAAACCTTTTTAATGAACAATTTTTTTCTGCCACCCTGCATGAGAATGCTGAGGCTGAAAACCTTGAAGTGCTGCTTGCATCCAGGTATGCAGACTGATTGTGTAAGTGCATCTAATTTGCTTTGTACACAGGAGAAAACAAGGAAGGAAAAGTGGAAATAAATGGCACTGAGCTTGAACTGAGCTGTCTCTTTTTCACACAGAATCAACCAGGTTGGAAAAGATCATAGAATCATAGAATCAGTCAGGGTTGGAAGGGACCACAAGGATCATCCAGTTCCAACCCCCCTGCCATGGCCAGGGACACCTCACACTACAGCAGGCTGGCCAGAGCCTCATCCAGCCTGGCTGCAAACACCTCCAGGGATGGAGCCTCAACCACCTCCCTGCACAACCCATTCCAGGCTCTCACCACTCTCATGGGGAAGAACTTCTTCTTATGTCCAGTCTGAATCTCCCCACTTCCAGCTTTATTCCATTCTCCCCATTCCTATCACTACCTGAGATCCTAAAAAGTCCCTCCCCAGCTTTCTTGTAGCCCCCTTCAGATACTGGAAGGCCACAAGAAGGTCACCTCAGAGCCTTCTCTTCTCCAGACTGAATCTCTTCTCCGGACTGAAGACCTCAGAGATCATCAAGTCCAACCTATTACCTAATCCCTAACACCTCCTGCCAGCTAAACCATGGCTCCAAGTGCCACATCCAAGCTTTTGCCTGTCAGGTCCTCAGTGGTTTCACAGTAGGGATTACAACAGACTTCAGCATCGTGGTCTTAGGAGACAGGATCCTGGTTTTGGAGATTGCCCTGGGTTTTGTCATGGAAGCAATTAGGTTGGAGAGAGCATGACTTGGCATGTAATTTGTGCCAGACAATGTTTGGAAGAATATAATACAAAATTGCAGTGCTGAGAGGTGGTGGGGGGGTTTTGTTGCACACACTTTATGATATAATCTAGAGAGTTCTGTATTTAGTGTTTACTCTGCATTTAGCCCTTTGTGTTGTCAGAACAGAATGTGGGTAGCAGAAAAATCTCTTCCAGTGGCTCATAAGCAACAACAAGGCAAAAATGAGCTGAAACCAAATGTTTTCCATTGCTTGCTTCTGATCTCCTGAATGAAAGAGGTTAGAATACAGAATGAATTGGGTTGGAAAGGACCTTTAAAGGTCAGCTAGTCCAACCCCCCTGCTGTAAGCAGGGACATCCCCAACTGGATCAGGTTGCTCAGAGCTCCATCAAGGCTTGAATAAAAAGCTCAATTCAACAAAGATAGAGTCAAATCCAAATTTCCATTTCTTTCTTGTGCTGTTGCAAAAATTGTCACAAGGGTTCAGACACCCTAAAACGGGATTTAGTTTTAATAAAAGTGTAATTGCATCCTGCTCCTCATTTCAAAGTGCAAAATGGTGTCTTTCATCCTGGATCTCATTTAATTGGGGAAAAAAAAGTTTGTGCTTTAGCAGTGTACTACTAATAAAAAATGTTTAGGCCAAAGGGGAGAATCTGAGGAACCAGTGACAGAGCCATGCACAATGGAAGTGCCACTATGGAATCACAGAAGGGCTTGAGTTGGAAGGGACATCAAAGATCATCTAGTTCCAATTCCTCTGCCATGGGCAGGGACACCTCCCACTAGCCCAGGTTGCTCAAAGCCTCATCCAGCCTGGCCTTAAACACTTGGAGGGATGAGGTGTTCACAACTTCTCCTGTTCCAGTGTCTCACCACCCTCACAGTAAAGAACTTTCCTAATATCCAACCTAAATCTCCCCTGCTCTTGTTTCAAATGATTGCCCCTTGTCCTGTCAGCTCATGCCCTTGTAAACAGTCCTTCTCCAGCTTTCTTGTAGGCTCCTTCAGGTACTGGAAGGCTGCTCTAAGGTCTTCTTGGAGCCTTCTCTTCTCCAGACTCAACAACCCCAACTCTCTCAGGCTGTCCCCATAGAAGAGCTCCTCCAGCCCTCTGATCATCTTTGAGGTCTCCTCTAGACCCCATGAGCCTGACATGATCTGTTTAAAAACAACCAAAAAGTCAAAGTCATGAATTGTGAGGGAATATTCATTCAGACACAAAATTTCATTCAGAGTTGAGAAGATGCAGGATATAAACCTTCTTGTAAACCCATTTTGGATGCTGGAAGGCTGCTCCAAGGTCTCTCTGGAGCCTTCTCTTCTCCAGGCTGAACAGACCCAGTTCCTGCAGCCTGCCCTCATAGAAGAGGTTCTCCAGCCCTCTAATCATTTCTGTGGCCTTCCTTTGGACCCTCTCCATCAAAATACAACCATCCTGTGTTGTAATCAAGCACATATACCCCCAAATGGGTCACAACAAAATTTGCAAGGTACTGTTGGGTCTGAAGTAATGAATTATGCATGGGTTTGAGTCTTGTTATCCCAGCTGCCTCAAAGCAGCTCAGGAAGAAACAGCTGCAGTCCTTTCTCTCTTGCCTATCAGCTGCAGAACACACTTCTGTCCTGTTTATGGAGTCTCACCACATCATTTTCACAGCAACTGGTGTAGGGAAGATGCATTTTCACTGGAAAAGAGAGATTTATAAAACCTGTGACTCTTCTTGAGGACTGGTAGACTGACCAAGACAAAAAAAAGGTCAGCAGGTGACTTTAGTTAATAATCATAATTGATATTTGGCTTCCCAAGAGCTACAAAGACTTGTGATGAAGAAACCAAAGTGCCCAGAATAGAGCAGGCTTGCCTTAATTCATGTACCAAGCCCATGACAGGCTGAGGAACAGAAATCCAGCCTTCTTGGATGCTGTGCTCTTTGTTCTGCACACTCAACAACTGAGCAATGGACTAAAGTCAAACAAACAAACCCAAAATAATTATATATTAAAAAAAAAAAAAACACCAACAAAAAAGTCCTCCCCAGAAAAACCTATTTCTTCTTTAATTCCCCAATGGAAGTCATCATGGAGCAGCCCCAATCTCTGCAGGCCCAGGCTGGCTCTGTGCTGGTGCTTCCAAAGGCAGAGTGTTTTCTCTTCAGGACTTTTTGCTGCAAAGCTCCAGCTCGTGGCTGTCAGCATCTCACTCTATGGCGTATCCAGTGCAAGTTTCCAGCACATAAGGACCTCATTATGCACCACAGGCTTTGGTTTTGCTCTCCCTCCACCCTCAGCCTCCTCAGCAGTAGCAGAGGTTCAGATCTGTCACTGAGAGGCTCACCTGGACCGGAAAAGTGTTGGGAGGATCTCAACACACTCACTGCCTTGTTTGCCACCCCTCCAGGTCTGCTCCCCACCGCTGGGATGGGGCTTCCCCACCCCTCACAGCTCTGCAGCTCCCCCCCTCCAAGTCCACCAAGGTCATAGCTAGTGAGAGCCAAGAGGAAACAAAGCAAAAAGAGACCCCCCCCCCCCCGACAAGAGGGCCTCTCACAACCAACAGATCCTGTTTCAGAGCAGGTGAGAAAAAAATAAAAGCAGCTCCTTTATCAGTCAGCCCAGGCTGGAGAGATGGAGAATGAAAGCAGCCTTTGAAACAACCCCACCAGGCAGGAGGCAGAGCTGATGGGAACAGCTCTGTGATGTGGCATGGCTTAGAGGTGCCCATGGCTACCTGCAGCTAGGTGGTCTCTACTTGAGTGCAGCTTTGGCTCTCAAGCAGTGGGCAGGGGCATGCTGAGCTCTCAGAAGAAAGGTACAACAGGCCCCATGCTGCCTCCCCTGCCTCTGCCTCTGATTTCAAGGTCATCTCGAGTGCAGAGCTTGGCCTTCTGGGACTCCCATGCCTGCACTTGAGAAGCAGACCTCCTATTTCTGCTCCTTTCCCCCATTCTCTATGGATTCAGGTTCCCATCAGAAGTGAAGCAAGTTCCTCCTGACAGAAATATCCAAATCTGCTTCTGAGCAGTGCTTTGTTCCTCTATCTGCTAGGATTTTCTTTTTTTTTAATTTTCTCCTCCTTCCCTTTCCTCCTCCTTTCCTTTCCTCCTCCTTTCCTTTCCTCCTTTCCTCTCCTCCTTTCCTCTCCTCCTTTCCTTTCCTTTCCTTTCCTTTCCTTTCCTTTCCTTTCCTTTCCTTTCCTTTCCTTTCCTTTCCTTTCCTTTCCTTTCCTTTCCTTTCCTTTCCTTTCCTTTCCTTTCCTTTCCTTTCCTTTCCTTTCCTTTCCTTTCCTTTCCTTTCCTTTCCTTTCCTTTCCTTTCCTTTCCTTTCCTTTCCTTTCCTTTCCTTTCCTTTCCTTTCCTTTCCTTTCCTTTCCTTTCCTTTCCTTTCCTTTCCTTTCCTTTCCTTTCCTTTCCTTTCCTTTCCTTTCCTTTCCTTTCCTTTCCTTTCCTTTCCTTTCCTTTCCTTTCCTTTCCTTTCCTTTCCTTTCCTTTCCTTTCCTTTCCTTTCCTTTCCTTTCCTTTCCTTTCCTTTCCTTTCCTTTCCTTTCCTTTCCTTTCCTTTCCTTTCCTTTCCTTTCCTTTCCTTTCCTTTCCTTTCCTTTCCTTTCCTTTCCTTTCCTTTCCTTTCCTTTCCTTTCCTTTCCTTTCCTTTCCTTTCCTTTCCTTTCCTTTCCTTTCCTTTCCTTTCCTTTCCTTTCCTTTCCTTTCCTTTCCTTTCCTTTCCTTTCTTCTCCTTTCCTTTCCTTTCCTCCTCCTTTCCTTTCCTTTCCTCTTCCTTTCCTTTCTTCCTCCTCTCCTTTCCTCCTCCTCTCCTTTTCTCCTCCTTTCCTTTCCTCTCCTTTCCTCCTCTCTTTTTTCTCCTTTTTTCTTTTTTTTCCCATGAGCTAACACTATAAATCCCACAGCAAGGCAGGCATGAATAAACAAAAACTAGGAAGGATTAGGACATCCTATTTAGCAAATCATGACTTACAGAGCCTGGTCTTGCTTCCTCTGAAAGCCTGCCATAAAAGTTCAACAAATATTATTGTGAAATGAACCACAAAGTCTTCACACACTTTAGAAATGGCATCTTCACCCATTTTCCCTGGCAGCAAACAAGTGGATTTAGTTTCTAGCTGATGGGAAAATCTCTAAATTTAAAACACTTGACAATTGACACAAGGCTGGGGTTTTTCAATTCGTTTTCCTCCCTCCTACACCCTTCCTGTATGGCAAATAAAATTTTGCAGAGGATTCCAAAAGGCAGAGGGTTTTAATCAAGAGGAGAAGCTACTTGCTTTGCCTTTGCTATGAAAACAGGGATGACTCCTCCTGGGAAGTGTAAGGCTTAGCAATATTCCTGGGGCATCCTCCTCTTCCCTGTGCTGTCACAGTAGGTTCTGGGGGAATGGAGCATAGGTAAGAAGGTTTCTCCTGGCATACAAAAATGGGTTAAAGAAGAAATACTTTCTTGTTGTAGTCATAGAATGGTCCAGGCCAGAAAGGACCTCCAAAGGTCATCCAGTCCAACCTCCCTGCAGCCAGCAGGGACATCCTCAACCAGCTCAGGTTGCCCAGGGCCTCGTTGGGCCTCACCTTGCATATCTCCAGGGAAGGAGCCTCAACCTGTTCCAGTGTTCCACCACCCTCATAGTGAAGAACTTCTTCCTGATATCCAATCTACATCTGCTCTTCTCTAGTTTGAAGCCATTGCCCCTTGTCCTGTCACCCCAGATCTTTGCAAACAGTTTCTTTCCATCTTTCCTGTAGCCCCCTTCAGGTACTGGCAGGCTGCTATTAGGTCTCCCTGGAGCCTTCTCTTCTCCAGGCTGAACACCTCCAGCTCCCTCAGCCTGTCCTCATAGCAGAGATGCTCCAATCCCCTAATCATTTCTGTGGCCCTCCTCTGGACCCTCTCCATCAGGTCCATGTCCTTCCTGGACCACCTGTGGTGTTATGAGTGCTTCTAGCTGTATGATGTTCTACTTAGACCTAGATGTAGCTATGGTTTTGAGACTCTGGCCATAAGCAAGTTTGCTTCTAAGATAATTGTCATTGTCAGTGGCCTTGAGATAGGTTAGAGCACTCATTTGTGAAAGAGGTCAGGGAAAATGCTGGAAGGGGAGAACAGGCTGAGGTTCTAAAATTCCTCATTGCAATTGGTAAATATTTACAAAGTAAATATTTGTTGTAGCAGCATTTTAAAACCAAAATCCCTCAGACAACACAAATAGGTTCTTAGCCATGTCCATAAATCCAAGACAGAAGGACAGAAAGAAAGAGCAAGCACACCTGGTATTGAACAGCTAATTCCTTTGGTGAGGTGAGTGCCATAATTCCTTCCCCTGGCAGCTATGGATGCTTTCAGGCTCCATGAAAATTGATCTCAGGGTTTTAGCATCTTAGAAAATATGTCCATGAGTGTCATCATCTTTCCAGACTGAGGAAACAGGCCTAGGAATTGGGGATTTGCTCAGATATTGCCTACACTCCAGATGAGTGTTTTTCTTTCACACATGGGATCAATTCCTTTGTGCTAAGAAGGATCCACCCCCACCCATTCCTTGTTCCCTGGCTTTGCATCTCCCCCCCAAATCCTTACAAGTGTTTTCTTGTGTCTGCAAGAACCAGATTTTTTGCAAAAGATAATCCTGAAGGGTTGGAAGGGAAATATTAGAAACAAGAAATGCTGAGAGTGGTGCAGAATAAAAGTCCTGCTTAAAGCACCCATTCTCATTGGAGTTTGAACTCTTCTGCACTTCCCAGTCTTACTCCAGACTTTCATTGCCTCTCCATCCGCAGAGAAGCTGTTGTCCTTTCTTCCCACAGAAGGTATTCCCTAACTGTCTTCAAGCTCCAGCTAACAGCAGACTTTCTGCTGTGCTAAGGGGGAGTCATCCCCTGTCCCAGCTCAAGAGATCCTGGGGACACTTTTTATCCTGATGACTCTGCTTTAAGTACAAACACAATGAAAGACAGAAACTGAGGGCAGCTCATTTGTCTCTGTACTTTGCACCTATGTTCAGTGGCATTTTTATAAGGCTTTAAAGATTCTTCTCCTGACATCATAGAACCATAGAATGCATCAGGTTGGAAGGCCACCAAAGGTCATCTTGCCCAACTGCCCTGCAGAGAGCAGTAGCATCTTGAACTAAATCAGGTTGTTCAGGCTGATCATCAAATCTGATCTTGAATGGTGGAGCCCCCAGCTCTGGACATCAGTAATCCCAAGCTGCTTTTGCAGCTAAAATGAATCTGCTTGAGGCTCAGTGATACTGCAGGGTCAGAAGGTAGCTGTCCTCTCTTCAGGGCTTTGCCCTGCTAACATGAGTTGTCTGTACCCTTTCATACTCAAGGGTGAGACCTGCATGCAGCACTCAGCATGGATTCATTGAGTGGCTTAATGTTTTTTTCCTTTCCCACTCTGCTCCTCCTGCCTGAAACACAGAGAGGACACTTCTGGAAAGCTGTCTGTGTGCTCAATTACTTGTTCTGAGGAAATATTTAATATCTGAGCTGTAATTTCCATCCAGAAGAGCAGTTTTGACTCTTGCTTAGTAAGTCAAACTTTTCCATGTGGCTACTACTAATCTATTTCAGTATAGTTTCCATAGTTTCCCCCTACATGGGAGTTGGATTTATTGATCTATAGTCCCCCAAATCTTCCCTGACAGCTTAAAAACGGTGTCACATTTGTTGCTCTCTGTTTCTCTAGCAATGAGGCTGATTTTAAGTGACAGGTTACACATAACATTCTCACACTGGGAGGTGTGTTTCCCCAGACAGCCTGGGTGAACAGCATCTGGTCCTTCTGATTTCCTACTTCTCATTTTGTAAATCTGATTCCAAACTCTCTCCTGTCACTGGAATTTGAAACAGCCAAGCAGACTCAGCCTTTTGTACAAGGAGGCAGTGCTGGAAGCCTTCCTTACTAAGTCAAGTCATTTTTTTTCTTTAATGGCTCTATCTTTACAGAAAGCTTCTTTTACAGCTGAATCTGTTGACTCTACAGATCTTTCCCAGGCTTCTTGATAAATTTGAAACCTTGTTCATTTATTAATTTTCCCCCCTCTTCTGCCTCTTTTGTAAGAATTCTTCATGTTTTGACTGCTCCCAGGAAACTGCAGAACTTGTGCTAAGTATGCAGCAAAAGAGTGCAGTTGTTGATAGAATAGCTAATAATAATATATATATATATATAAAAGGCAAAATTTAGAAGAAATAATATACTAATTCCTTTCTTTTTAGNTCACCAGCAATGAGGTCACCTCTCAGCCTCCTCCTCTCCAAGCTGCAGAGCCCTCAGCTCCCTCAGGCTCTCCCCATAAGGAAGATGTTCCACTCCCCTAATCATTTTCATAGCTCTGTGCTGGACTCTTTCAAGCAGTTCCCTGAGATCCTTCCTGAACTGAGAGGCCCAGAACTGGGCACAGTATTCCAGATGTGGCCTCAGCAGGGCAGAGTAGAGGGAAGGAGAACCTCTCTGACCTACTAACCACAGCCCTTCTGATCCACCCCAGGATGCCCTTGGCCTTCTTGGCCACAAGAGCACATTGCTGGCTCATGGTCAACCTTCCATCCACCAGGACCTCCAGGTCCTTTTCCCCTTCACTGCTGTCCAACAGGCCAGTCCCCAACCTATGCTGATCCATGGGGTTGTTCTTTCCCAGGTGCAAGACTCTACCTGCCCTTGCCCTTGTTGAATTTCATTCAATTTCTCCCTGCCCCACCGAATGGCAGCACAACCTTTTGGTGTGTCAACCACTCCACCCAGTTTTGTGTCATCAGCAAACTTGCTGACAGATTAAAAAATAATTCAGGGATAATATATCCCAAGGGATAATATTGCTACTGAGAAACTGCTAAAAGTCTTGATTCTTCACAAGGAGATGTGTTTTCTTCTTGGCTAATGAAACCAAAGGGTTGCAGATGTCATAGAATCATAGCATGGTAGGGGTTGGAAAGGATCTCTGCAGATCATCTTGTCCAATGTCACTGCCCAGGCAGGTTTTCCTAGATGAGGTTTGCACAGCAATATGTCCAGATGGGTTTTGAAAGGCTCCAGGAAAGGAGGCTGCACAACCCCTCTGGGCTGCCTGTTCCAGTGCTCCAGCACCCTCATAGGCAAGAAATTTCTCCTTAAGTTCTGCATTTCATGCTCCATAAATGAAACTCTTCCTTCCCATAAGCAGTGCACATCACATTGGTGTTGCAGTCCACAGGTGAACTTTCTTGTTTGGCATTAGATCACGCATTAGATATTCAGACACACAGGCAGAGAGCTTGAATCCTAATTTACAGCTTTGTCCCATTCCAAGTGCAAATGCTCCAGGCTTTTCCAGCATGCACTGCAATCATCTCCAACAGCAAGTACTCCAGTTCTTGGAGGAAAGCTTGGCATGAAGTAAAACACTGGAGACTGTCATGGGTGAGTGCTGTTATGGGAAGCTAATCTGACTTGGACAGGAGAGAAACTGAATATTGGTTTTTTTGGTGACAGAGGAGAGAGCAAACATACATCTTAGGTTATTCCACTGCAAGGTCATTCCCTTACATCTGCTTTATCACCAATGCACCTCTGGGCCAGAAAGATGAACTGCCAGGAACTCTGTTTGGAGGCCACATGCAGGCTCTCCAAAGGAGTTGGCTTGTGGCAGCTATAGACACACACACAGAGATTTATGAGCCTTCCCCTCTGGTTTTATTGATTTAGCAGCTTTAGAGCTGCTCCAACAACCTTCCTGCCTGCAGTTCACATTTCCATCTTGCCTTGTAGCCTATAACCAGGCCTAGACTTGTGGACAAAAGAGATATCAGACAGAAGATTAACTGGTGAACATCAATTTTAAATATCAATCAGCCCTTGCAGTATGGCTCCCAGAGGGTTTTTGGGTCAGTAGCAGAAGCAGATGAAACCACAGCCACAGGGCTGCAGATTTGCTTCCTACCTTTCCTCAGCCCATGAAGCTAAACCCAGCTGCCCATGCATGGTACCTCTGTGTCCTGCTCCAGCAATGTAGCTCCACTCACAGCCAGCCCTGGTGTTTCCTGGACATGCTCTCTGCTCTGTCAGCTGAAGACATCTGGATTTGATCCCTGTTACTTGCATAACTAAATTGCACATATAACACACACACAAAGGAAAAATCTCCTTGCCTGATTTTTTTCAATTATTCCTTCACTGAAAAAAATCTCCTGGATGAAATAAGGGCCAGTGTGTGAATCAGAGAATCCAAATACTCCATCAGTGCTATCTCCAGGTACCTCTATGGAGTGAGCTTTGTTGGCATAGGACTGATTGTTCTCTTGACAATATCAAGGGCTGTTGGGGTAGATCCAGGAAAAGTCAAGCACAAGAAGATGTCTCAGCCCCAGTGTTTGCATATTTAATTTCAGCTGTGCTTCCTCTATGTGTAAGGTGCCTGCATCTCACTGATTCCACTCCCTCTGCTCCTGTCATCATCCCCATCTCCTCCTTTAATTCCAAATAGCCATAAATGAAACAATTCTTTCCTGGTTCAACACAAACCTTTTTTATACTCCAGTATCCCATTCACCTGATCCNCCAGGGCTCTCAGTCTCTCTTCACAGGGGAGATGCTCAAGTCCCCTAAGCATCCTCCTGGCTCTCCCTTGGACTCTCTCCAGCAGGTCTCTGTCTCTCTTGAACTGGGGAGCCTAAACTGGACAGAGGATTGCAGCTGTGGTCTCAGCAGGGCAGAGTAGAGAGGTAGAAGAACTTCCCTAGACCTTCTCAGACAGATATTTGAATGGAGTGTTCCACCATCAGCATTCCTTAGACAGGACTTAAAATTCCAAAGGGGAAATAAAAAAAAAAGCAGCTTAACCTAAACCAAAACTTTTCGTATAATTTTTCATCTCTGGGAAAAAAAAAAAAATTTCTGTATGACAGTGGTCCAGCATTGCTTGTTCTTTCTGAGACTGATTAATTTCTGGGAGAATAAAATGCTGGGAGCTTTGTTTGCAAAAGTTTAATGTTAGGAAAGAAGTGGAAGCTAAACACAAAAGAAAGGAGCTAATATTGAGGCTCTGGCCAGCCTGCTGTAGTGTGAGGTGTCCCTGGCCATGGCAGGGGGTTTGGAACTGGATGCTCCTTGTGGTCCCTTCCAACCCTGACTGATTCTAAGATTCTAGGATTCAACCAGTTGTCTATGACAGTCTCCCAACACCTTTAGTAGGCTCCTTGTGGAAGATAAAGTGAGTCCTAAAATGATGTAGTGAATGATATAGCACTGATCTGAACACTATTTACCAAACAGTTCTAAAAAAGGTCTTTTTTTTCCCCCCCTGATATTTATATATATATTCCCAATATTTGTGCTATTCAGAGATTGTATAAATAATGATTTGAGGTTGTCTCCTGGCTCACTGATAAAAGCTGTTTACATTACAGGGCCATGAACTGATTTCTGTGGCCAGGGATGGTTCTTGCTGCTTCACTGCAGCAAATGAAATGAAATGGATTTTGCTGTCCACTTCTGCATGTTCACAGGAATTCAGACCTGGATAAATTAGTTTGTTTCATCACAGTAATGAAGGTGTAAATCAATTTAAGGGTCATTTTTGCATTTGGGATTGTTCTAAGAATGATGTCTTCAAAATTAATGACAATAATCACAGCTTGATGGGATGCAGGAAGAGGAGCCCCAGGGGAAGGCAGTCTCATGATAAATAACCATACTGAGCACCTATGGGAAGGCTGGGGAGGGACTGTTTGGAAGGGCTTGGAGTGATGGGATGAGGGGCAATGGTTTGATACTGGAGCAGAGTAGCTTTAGGTTGGACATCAGGAGGAAGTTCTGCATGCTGAGGGTGGTGAAATACTGGAACAGGATGCCCAAGTTAAGGCCCCATCCCTGGAGACATTCCAGATCAGACTTGATGTGGCCCTGGGCAGCCTGATCAAGTTGTAGGTGTCCCTTCTGACTGCAGGGGGGTTGGCCAAGATGACCTTTGAAGAGTCCCTTCCAACCCAATGCAATCTGTGAATCTGTGACTGAGGCTCAGAAGTCTCCTTTCCACATTTTTCAGCAGGTAATGAACGTTCCTCATTCTCCCAAACAAAGCCACTTGGCTGGGGGCTTGGAGAAGAATGGTTTAGGTTATTAAAATGCTCCATGGTAGCTTTGTCTACAAACTTCTAGCAACTATTTAAGGGCAATTTGTATTCTGATCAGATGAAACCCACAGCTGTTTACATTGTCAAAGAAATGTCAACACACACAAATGCTGATCAGTTATATAATATCTCCTCTTTGGGTTTTTTTTTTGGACCTATCCTATGTATTTTGCCCCTGAGACACACCACAGCTTCTCCTGAGAGACCTCTGGACCTTCATCTTCCCTGCACCACCTCCTGCTTTGCAATGTCACTTGTTTGTTACCCAGTAATTAGTGCCTTTAACTTGGTCTTTATGTTTCTTTTATTGTAGTGCCTCAGTCAAAATGTTCCACAGTATTACATCAAATACCCCACCATGGAAATTATTTTAATCCTGTTGCCTTTACATACCCCCCACAACTTCATTTTACAAAGCAGTTTGACACAGGCTCATGGGAAAAGGCTGTGCAAATAAATTCCTTGGACAGCAGCTTCTTCTCATCCATTCTAGCACTAGTGTCATCATTTTGAGAAGGACTGAAGGTAGCTTCCCAGTGCTGCAGATTGCTTTGTCCCCTTGTTTACCCTTTTGAGTGAGCCCATCAGATGGCACTGTTGCATGTAGTCTTGGATATTCTCAGCCCATCTGAGCATTTTTAGTCCTCTTAAGAAAAAGATTTTGTCAAGCCTTCCCCCTCACCCCATCTTTGCCCCTTATGGGATCCATGAGAAGCAGTCACTCTGGATTTTGGGTTGGTGGTTTTGGTTTTGTTTGGTTTGGGTTTTTTT
>VXBD01003976.1:130768-183816 GCA_013399975.1 Indicator maculatus | reverse complement strand
GGGCATTAATAAGCCTTAATGACCCCAACTGCCCTCTCTTGGAATACTCACTCACACTGCTGCCCAGAGCATCTCTACAAGGTCTGGAATGGACCAAGGGCATTAATAAGCCTTAATGACCCCAACTGGCCTCACTTGGGACCCACAATGCTGCCCAGAGCATCTCTGTAAGGTCTGGAATGGACCAAGGGCATTAAAAAGCCTTAATGACCCCAACTGGCCTCACTTGGGACCCACACTGCTGCCCAGAGCATCTCTACAAGGTCTGGAATGGACACCCAGTTCTGGCCAGAACTACATTGTTGGTAATTAGTGATAGAACAAGAAGGAAATGGTCTCAAGCTATGACTGAGTAGGTTTAGATTGGACATTAGGAAAAAAAAATTCCCAGCAAGAGTGGTCAGGGATTGGAATGAGCTTCCCAAGGAGGGGGTTGAGTCAGCAACCCTGGATATGTTTAAAGGTGGTTTGGCTGTGGTGTTTGGGGATATGGTTTTGGGGTGACCCTTGCAGAGTAGGGTTCTGGGTTGGACTTGGTGATCCTGAGGGGCTTTTCCAATCAATATTTCTGTGATTCTGTAGGTTGCCTGTCTCCAGTCCTGCCTTCCCAATGGACCTTGCACCTGCTCTGTAGCTAGGTTGTATTTTGAATGGACCCCTCAGTCATATGCCACAGTTTATCTCCAGCCCTGTCTCCATCTCCTTTTCCAGCAGTCTTAGAGCCCCTGCATGGACCCTGGCCCTGGTTCATCACTTGTGTTGAGGGTTGCTGATAGTCCCTGGATCTGCCTGCTGTACTCAGCCCCTGTGGGGTGGTGCCTTGCTGTGAAGGGCACAGCCTGTGCTGGGGTCATTCTTGGCTGCTGGAGTCATTCTTGGCTGCTGGTTCATCCTCCTTTAGGGGACAATCCTGTTCTTGATGTTCCCTGGCTGTGACTCTCTGATAGGTACAAGCTCCAGAATCCTCTCTGCACTGCTTCATTGGGAGCACACTTTGTGTCTCTTGGGTCATGCTCTTGTATTGAAGAGGCTTCTGAATCTCCTGATTTGATGGCCATGATGGCAGTCAAGAGGACTGGAGATTAGGAAGAAATTCTTTACAGTGAGGGTGGTGAGACACTGGAACAGGTTTTCCAGGGAGGTTGTGGATGCCTCCTCTTTGGAAGTGTTCAAGGCCAGGCTGGATGGGGGCTTGAGCAACTTGTTCTAGTGAAAGTTGTCCCTGCCCATGGCAGGGGTGTTGGAACTGGATGATTTTTAAGGTCCCTTCCAACCCAAACCATTCTATGACTGTGTCTCTGTGTAGCAAGTTTTCTAAAACTGTCTTTTTTGTTTTTTAAACAGTTTTCTAAAACTGTCATAGCTCCAGGAGTCAGGGACTTGCACAGCCATGTCCTTAAGAGGGCTTTCAAACACCTACTGCCTTCCACTCTTGCTCATTATGCACTTCCACTCAGTCAGCATGATCAGTCATCATCACAATACTTCAATGCTTGGCATATGATCATTTAGCATGAGCTAAGTGTTTCAGATGGTTCATAGTTCTGCTAAACTCTGCCTCTCCCACTGAAGCTACTGGGAGTGGGAGCTGTTCAATGCCTGGCAGAGGACACTTTGTGTTTAAAAAGTCATTTTTTTTCCAGTGTATTCCTTCTTCATCGTTCTGAAAAAGGAAATGCTCATTTTTTTCACTCCCCAGCTCTTACCCTTCTTGAAGTTCCTAGCAATCAGCTTGAATACAGTTCTCTCCATTTTCTTTCTTTTTCACTGCTTGTCTTTCAAACCCTTGCCTTTTCAATGAAAAGGAGAGAGACTGTATCTCATTTCAGGGTCCACCCAAGTCCTGGTTTAAGCAAACTGCAAGGGCTGCTGGGCCTTCAGCCAAGACCTCTCATCCAGGACAGAGTGGAAGGTTTGAGTTTTGAGTGAGAGTTTTCTAAGGGATGGGTGGAGGTGCATGTCGATACTTCTACAAGTCATGTTCTGGCTTTGAAATACTTTCCTGAAGACAAAGAGGTTCTGCATCCACCACACACTGCTTCTGGAATCTCTGCTACTGCCTGACCACCTTGACTGAGAAGATAGCTCTTTGATTTTCAGAGGGGCTCCACTCAGAACTCTGCTCTGACCCATCCCATGGACAAGCAGAATAAGTCAGTGCAAACTCTGAAGGTGTGCCAAGTACCACATTGGCTCAGCAATGCTCTGACTGAACTCTTTCATTATTTACTGTGATGTCCATTTACTGTGGTCAAAAGCTTTGCCCCTGGAACACAAACCAGTGGACTGGGGGGTGTCTAACTATGTTATTGCACTTACTGATTCATGTCAAACACTGGTTAGATATTTATGTTCCAGAGTAAGGACAGCATTTGACTGAAGAACAAATGAGTGACTAAGGCAGACTGCATAATGGACTACTTTAAGAGGAGCATGATCAAGGGAAGTTACAATCAACCTTTACTTGGTGCTTGGGAGGACACACCTGGGATGTAGAGTCTAGTTTTGGCCCCAGCTCAGGAAGGTGAAACTGGAGTGAGGCTAGAGGTGATATCAAGCTGGTTGAGAGCCCTGAACACATCACCTCTGAAGAGAGGCTGAGGGAGATGGGCTTGTTCCTTCCTGGCAAAGAGAAGTCTCAGGGATGGTCTAATAGCAGTAGAAGCAGAGTTGCAAAGGTGACAATGCCAGACTGTTCTCTCTTGAAGAAAAGTTTATAAGAAGGGTCAATAGACACAAAATGTGGCTTGGGAAAATATCAGGAAAAAGAAAATTTACTAGAAGGATAGAGGAGGGGAACCAGGAAATGTGTTATGGGAGCCAGATGCTTGTTCCTGGTGCCTAGTGAAGAGGACAAGAGGCAATGGCTGCAAAATGAAGTGCAAGAAGCTTCATTTAATGAAGGGCCCCCTCTCCCCCTTATTTTTTTTTTTAATATATATATAATTGTAAGGATTGTCAAATATAGGAGCAGGTTGTTCAGAGAGGCTCTAGAAATATCCATCCTTGGATATTTCAAAATCTGACTAGGGAAGGTTCTGGACAACCTACCCTAGCAGACCCTGCTTGGAGTAGGGTGGGTGGACTAAATGGTTATGAGAAGTTACTTCTAACCTCAGCTATCCTTTGATCTCTTGAAGTCTGTCTGTTGTTGCTAGATTGGTCAGAGCTCAGAGCCTTGCTTTTCTTCCCCACTACATGTATGACAGACAAAAATCAGGTTTTGATTATCCAAAAGTAGATTTTCAGGTTGTGCAGAGACGTCAAACCCAACTCAGTTTGAGCCAGCTGAGGGGAGACCTTCTGGCTCTCTACAGCTCCCTGAAAGGAGGCTGGAGTGAGGTGGGGTTGGTCTCTTCTCCCTAGTAACAAGTGGTAGGACAAGAGGAAATGGCCTCAAGTTGCAGCAGGGGAGGTTTAGTTTAGATGCTAGAGGAAATTTCTTCACTGAAGGGGTTGTCAAACACTGGCACTGGCTCCCCAGGAAGATGGTTGAATCCCCATCCCTGAAAGTGTTTCCAAGAGGCAGAGATGTGGTGCTGAGGAACATGGCTTAGCACCAACCTTGACAGGTGTAGAGAATGATTGGACTTGATGGAAGGTCTTTTCCACATGAAATGATTCTGTGACTTCCAGAGCCTGCACCTAGGTGGCTGCACTGTCTGTGTAACACAAAACACAGACCTTAAGCACATGCATTGCTGCCAGGACACTGACAGTGCACAACTTATTGGAAATGACCTGATTAAAAAAACAAAACAAAACAAAACAAAAAAAAAAAAACAAAAAAAACCCACAAAAAACCCAAACAAAACCAACCAACCAAAGACAAGAATTGAAATGATTGTGGAGGGCAGGCAGCAAACAGTGTGAGTCTGGCCAATGCATCTGCACAGAGCAATTCATGCCAAATATGAAGCAGGCTGAGTCCCACCACTCTTTTTGACTGTGCACACATGGGTGGTCAGCTTCTCCTCTGCCACTCAACCCCACTATCTTGCAGGAAAAGTAGCTTATGTCAGACTGCTTAAAGCCCCAATTGCAACCCAAGACTGCTCACTTTGCCTTTGACAGAAAGGGCTTTACAAGAAAGCTTATCTTAAAGCCTGTTTACTTTAATAGTCAACAATTTATAGGAAGGAATTGGGTGAAAGAGGACCTCACTGCTGCTTCTCATGGGCTGATCTTATCAGTGCATCCTCACTGAGTGCTGATGCCTCTTAACACTGCACTGCAGTTCCTGATGTCTTTGCTACTCTGGGAAAGTCTCCATCCCAGTCACAGGATCAGAGGATGTTGAAAGGGTTGGAAGGGACCTCCAAAGATCACTGAGTCCAACCCCCCTGCCAGAGCAGGAACATAGAATCCAGCACAGGTTGCACAGGAACACATCCAGACAGGGCTGGAAAGAGAAGGAAACTCCACAACCTCTCTGGGCACCCTGTTCCAGTGCTCTGTGACCCTTAGAGTGAAGAAGTTCCTTCTCATGTTGAGGGGGAGCCTCCTGTTTATATCCATTGTCTCTTGTCCTGTCACAGGGTGCAAGTGAGCAGAGCCTGTCCCTTCCCTCTTGACCCCCAGCCCTCAGATATTTATGAACATTTATTAAATCCCCTCTCAGTCTTCTCCAGACTAAACACCCCCAGGGCTCTCAGCCCCTCCTCACAGAGCAGTGCTCCAGTCCCTAAATCATCCTTGTAGCCTTCTGTTGGCCTCTCTCAAGTAGACCCCTGTCCCTCTTGAACTGGAGAGCTCAGTACAGAACCCAGAGCTATGTGAGCTTCTCCTTTTGGTCTTTATTGAGGATAAATTCTTAATCTTGTTCACCCAAAGAGGAGAAAGACACTACCTGACCACCATTTTTTTTTTTTTCAGTAGTGATTAATAAGTAGCTCAGAAAGTGCACTACAGGTTGCAGGCTTAAGTCAACCCTGATATCATTTTAATGATGCAGCTGCAATGCATTGACAGTCAGGTAGTGGCAAATGGATGTTGTTTGAGAGCCTGGAGAGGACCAAGAGTGCAGTCACAGCATGCTGCCTGCCCAGGTGCAGTCTTCACAGACCTTCCACTTCCTTCTTGCACTTCCTTCTCTTCCCTTCCTCTCCCTGCAGAGCAGTTCACATGCCAAACCATCACAGGGTGTGAGGAACCCCATCAGCAGAAGTGAGGTCAATGCATATATAAGGATCTTAGCAATGTAAGCATCTAAAGGGTGGGGGTCATGAGGATGGGGCTGGGCTCTGTCCAGTGGTGCCCAGGGGACAGGCCAAGGGGAAATGGACACAAACTGGAGCACAGGAGGTTTCACTTGAACTTAAGCAAGAACTGTTACTTTGAGGGTGCCACAGAGCTGCACCAGGCTGCCCAGAGAGGTTGTGGAGTCTCCTTCTCCGGAGACTTTTGAAACCCACCTGGACTTTTTCCTGTACAACCTGATGTAGGCAAACCTGCTTTAGCAGGGGGTTGGAGTGGTTGATCTCCAGAGGCCTCTTCCAACCCCCACAGTGCTGGGATTCTGAGTTCCTGGAAACTGGTCAGGCAGTGGAGCTCTGGCTCCATGTCATACCAGCAACATGACTTGTTGGAGGAGATGCAGCTTCTTCTGGCCCTTTTAACAGAAAACTCACACTGGAATGGGCAGCTGACCTCCCTGGTCCCTTTCTGGTAAAAGTCATGCCCATGTCTTCTATCTCACCTGCAGAGTCACATTAACTGCTGGCCAGGTTTTGGGGACCAGGTGGCCATGCTGACCTCAGCACCCTACATGTGTTGGAAGCAGGCTGTGAAGGAGTGCAGCTGTAGGCAGACATCCTCACCTCTGGATCATGGCAGGGCATAAGCAAGAATGTGCTTCACAGTGCAGGCACTTGGGGAGCTTTAAGACCATGAAAAGGCACAACAGAAGTGCCCACTAAGTTTTAGATACCTTCATGGTAAGGCATTGCTGGCCAACAGCTTTCTTCCTCACTTTCCTTGGTCCTAGGGTTTGTCTGCATTGCATCCATCTTGGGTGTTCTTGATCCTTCTCAGCAAATTAGAAGCAACTTTTTGCAGGGTATAACTGAGTTTTCTTTTGATACATTCAGCATAAACATTTTAATGAAGCTTTGGAGTTCTGTTTCTAGGATGAAGTTTGAAATTTTGATATATTTTCTTTTCAGTTCCTCCCTTTCCTTGGCAATCCCCTGCTAACATCAGATTAAAGTATTTGCCTTTCTGAATTGTAGCCTAAATGGTTACAGCTGTTGAATCATCCCAGGCTAATCAGGATGAATTATGGTATCTGATATTTGAACAGACTTAGCTCTCTCTTCACTTAGCTCTGTAAATCACTTTTCCTATGTCTATACAACCTTTGACACCAAACCATGCCCATGACATGCTCCCTGGCATGGCTGCCTCCCAGGCAGCTCACAAACAACCTGTCTGGGCAAGCCAGGTGGTGAGGTCAAGGTTGTGAGGTGCCACCTGCTGGGTTGGTCTCCAAGATCCCATGTTGGCTGTCTGTGGGAACTGTGAAGGTGGTGCCATGGTTGGCCATGGATGATTCTCCAGTCTGTGCTGGGAGCAGGGAGGTCCAGTGAAAGCAACTAGAGTCATCCATGGGTGCAGATCACCTGAAACATCCACACAGAGGAGGCAGGTTCAAGGGAATGGTCAGACTGAGGCACAGCTGTGAATGAACCTCAGGCAGACATCAAGGGTGAGGGTTTGATCTTAAAAGCAGCTCCTGAGGAAAGAAGAGTAGAGACTCACTTCTCACAGCTCACTCCTCACACCTCTCCAGCTCAGTTGTCTCAAAAGCTGGTTCTAAAATGAGGCAGCCAGACCCTGGCAAAGAGGCAGGGGGGAAAGAAGTTGCATGCAGGGCAAGCAGGCTGCACAAGCAGGGTAGCCTTGCCCTTGGAGATTGCTGGGTAGAGGCTGCTGTGCAGCATGGCTCTCCAGTTCTGAAAGCAGGCTTGCAATGGTAGAACTGACCTTGGAATATCCAGCACAGCCTGTCTGTGCCAAAGTTTCTCACCTTACATCACACTGCCTTTGCAAGCACAACTGGGGCTGGCAGTGTGCACCATCCATAGCTGACCACACTGCATGAAGAACCATTCTCTCAGGTTTATTTGGCCCAGAATTTATGGCCTTCACTTAGAGTCATAGCATAGATTCAGTTGGAAAAAGACCTTGAAGAACATCAAGTCCAACCATTCTCTAACTGCCAAGGCTGGTGCTAAACCATGGCCTTCAGCACCACATCTCTGAGGCTCTGAAACACCTCCAGGGATGAGGATTCAACCACCTCCCTGGGCAGCCTGTTCCACTTTTTGAGAACCCTTTCAGGGAAGAAGTTTCTTCTAATATCCAACCGAAACCTCTCCTGGTGCAATTTGAGGGCCATTTCCTCTCGTTCTGTCACTTGCTGTGAGAAAGAGACTGACCCCCACCTCACTCCAACCTCCTTTCAGGATGGTTAATGCCTTCTTTGTTTTGCACAGAGAAAACAGTGAGCAGCTGATCTCTCTGTTCACCTTCATGATTCTGCAAACTCTTCATATTTTCCTTTGATGATCTCTTTTCCAGAAGGAAGAGGACTGGCCTGCTCAGTCATTCCCTGTTCCTTTAAATGATCACTATTTAAAAAGACAATTCTTTTTTTGTTGCTGTCCTAGGGCTTCTGTGTATAAGTAATTTGCATTTACTCTGGATAATCAATCTTTCCTGGATGTAGAGCCACCAGCATTAAAGGTCCTGACTCCTCTTAAGCAGACAAATATCTATGGCATTATCACTTCAGGGGTAATTGGTGATGATATCCTTTGAACTGTCTTGTAAATGGAGTTACAAGAATCTTCCCCCTCTACATCACAAAGGCATTCCTATTTCTGTAAGCATGGAGGCTCCCTGTAGTGCAATACAATAATGTCACAGTTTCACAGAATCATAAAGCAGTTTGGATTGGAAGGGACCTCAAAGATCATCTGGTTCTGACCCCCCCTGCCACAAGCAGGGCACCTCCTGCTAGACTTGGTTGCTCAAAGCCCCATCCAACCTGGATTTCAGCATTTCCAGGTCCTAGAAGCAGAGGATACTTCATGCTTGAAGGGACATTGTGAGGTCCTCTAGTTCAAGTGTCTTCTCAAGGCAAGGTCAGCACCAAATTTAGACCACGCTGCTTAGAACTTAGTTTAGTCATATTCTGGAAACTTCTGAGAACAGAGATCCTGGAGCTTCTTGGGCTGCTTGGCCCCTTGTGTAATTATCCTCATAGTGAACATTTTTCTGTGCTTACACTCAGAACATTCTCTTATTCTTTCCAGGGAGGTGCTGTAGTCACTATCCCTGGAGGTGTCCAAAAAAACATATAGCCATGGCACTCTGGGACACAGTGCTGTTGGGCTGACAGTTGGACTTGATGATCTTAGAGTTCCCTTCCAATCTTAATGACTCTAGGATTGTGTAATTCTGTTTCCATTTATGATGGCTGACTCTTGCTCTCCTCCTTCCTAACCTCCCCATAGGTAATGGGGAGCTGCTGCTGGTTTAACAGAGCCTTGGCTTGTGGCTGGTTTGCAGTTTAATTTGAAGAAGCACACTAGGAAAGAAGAGTGTGTCTGAAATCTCCAGGAAGGTACAACCTGAGCATCAGCCTGCAAATATTTGCTAACAACCATGCAATCTGCATGTGAGCCTTCAAGGAGGCTTGTCCTGAAGGCTTCAGGAATGGTGGCTCAGGTGCTGCTGCCCCTAAAACATTACCTCCTGTGATTCAGAATCAGCAGCCTTGAGCTTTCTGTTCCTGATCAGTTGTAAAGGGAAAGCTCACACTGCCAGAGAGAATCTGTTAGGCTGCTCTAAGAGACTTTCTCAACCACAATAGGTTAAAGGATCCACTTTGCATGACCAGGTTGTCCCTTTTGTAAATGATGTTTCTTTTTATTGGCATGTGAAGCTCTGTTGCTTGTGTCTGCTCTACATAAATCATCTTGCTGATGCCAGCATCCTAAGAACCAGGTATGTGAAAGAGCTTTTGCAAATTATACTCCTTGCCCTTTGACCATTTAAAAACTAAAGCAAACAAACACAAAGCCCTCCTGCAGCTAAGATGTGATCTGTTTAACTCAACAGGGGGTTTCCAGGACTTGGGTGAATTTTAACCATCCTTCTTGACATCAGTCAAGCTGTGCAAAGCAATGAAATTCTGATTGCTGTGTGGTGAGAGGACTGGATAGTGTTACAGTTCCCTCATTAAGAGGTACTGGAGTTAAGCAGGGGGAGTTGAACTTTCCTCTGTATTAAAACAACAACCGTGGGAGATGAGGAGAGCAAGCTGGAGTAAGGGAGTTCACCTTATAACAACAAAGACTTAACATGCAGTATATCAACTCTCTTGAACTTTGTCCTGCTTGGGAGTTTATCAGGAGACCAAGATGAAGAAAATAGCACAGAGTGATTTAAATCTGCCCAGATTTCGATCTCCTGGCCTAAATTTCAGCTCCATTCTGTTTTCTGTTCTATCATTTCGTTGCCCTTCCTCCAGAGATGTTCGGTTTATACCACTCTTAGAGTTCAAAACACATACAGATCCCATTAGTGGAATAAAACATGGTGAAGATGGTTGAGACAGAAGGCAGGAGCTTTGCTAACCTGATCATGATTTCTCCTTTTTTCAGTGTTGTATCCAGTTTACACTTCAAAAAGAAACATGGCTCCAACAGTCTCCACTAATTCCTTTTGTTGATGTTAGCAACACCTAAGCACTGTTAAAGCCCATGACAATATGTCTGCAAAGAGTAAAGAGTTTTTATACCACAAAGACATCCACAAATCTTCTAATATGAGCTGAGCCAGGCAAATGTTACAGAAAGTCTGAGTTAAAATAAAATAAATTAGTGACATTTCTGTTCACAAAGTTAACATCTGCTTCTTATGACTGTGAGGGTTTGGCTCTGGGAAAAAAAAGGGAAAAGACACCCCAACAATTCACAAGGCCAACATTCAACCTTGCTGAATTACTTAGAAGCAATCAGTCTCAAAATAGTTTGCTCTGGAATTAAAAAAAAAACAAACCAAAACTGTGACTGAAGCTGCCGAGGGAGAGGTCATTCACAACCTCCTTGGGCAACCTGTTCCAGTGTCTCACCACCCTCACTGGAAAGAGTTTCTTCCTCATCTCCAGTCTAAATCTATTCTCTTCAAGCTTCAATCCATTCCCTCTCATCCTGTCACTCCCAGCCCTTGTCAAAAGTCCCTCCCCAGCTCTTCTGTAGCCCCTTCAGGTACTGGAAGGCTGCTCTAAGTTCTCCCTGGAGCCTTCTCTTCTCCAGGCTGAACAGCCCCAACTCTCCCAGCCTGCCCCATGGGGGAGGTTCTCCAGCCCTCTGATCATCTTGATGGCCTCCTCTGAACCCTCTCCAACAGTTCCATGTCCTTCTTGCATTGGGGACACCAGAGTTGTGCACAGTACTCCAGGTAGGGTCTCACAAGGGCAGAGTAGAAGGGGGGAATCACTTCCCTCATCCTGCTCTTGCCCTATACACTTGAATTTTGCCCCAGGTAGATCTTCCCAACAACCTACAGGGTCTGTACTGAGGAGGGCAAACTGCTGTGTTTCTCCAAGAGCAGCAGAATGTGTTCTCCATTGCCACCTGACAAATTCATTGCAGGCACTTCCAAAGGCATTGTGTGAGTGGACTTATCTGTGCTTTAACCAGCAAAAACAGAGACCTTTTTATCTTATTTTTTTAGCCTGGATGCTTGGTACCTGGCAAATACCTCTGACCAAATGTAAGCCCTGATCCAGCAAGGCACTTAGGCACATACTTAAATACCCACATGAATAAAGTCAGCCACGTTTTTAAGTGTCTTATTGAATCTGGGCCATACAGAAGCTGAACACATCAAGCAACTACCCACATCAAGTTCCCATAAAAGAAAATTGATTTCCAGAGTGTATTCCCTCTGGCTGTTAACACTGAAGAAGAGTGAGTGATAAAATTTCTCTTGCTTCTTCTTCTTGGATAGAGGTTGTGCATGTACTTGCTTCCACTGGAATATTTTCTCTCTGGTATTAAAAAGTGATTTATGAGTTTTGGGAAGTAGACCAGATAATGTGAAATAAAGATCCATGAGTTTTTAGTATTATTTAGTCACAGAATCATAGAATGGTAGGGGTTGGAAAGGACTTCTGGAGATTATTGAGCCCAACCCCCCTGCCAAGGCAGGAGCACCTAGCCCCTGAACCTTTCATGATATCAGAAATAGGAAGAGCCTAATAAATGCATGAAATAGCCAAAAATTAATGACAGGAAAGCCCATTGGATCTGGTTGAACTTTGTGGCATGTCTGTTCTTTAAGTGATTTTGCAGTCTGTGGGCTAGCCCTGCCTGTTGTGAGTGGAGCCTACAGCTTCAGGAGTGAGGAAGCACTGCTCTGGAATACAGTGGTCAGCTAGCCAGGGACTGGGATGTGTTTTGATGTGGGTTTTGTTGCCATTTTGAAAAATATCAGTGCACTACAGTTGCCTAATTTATCTCAGATGCTTCATGGATGCAATACAGAAGGGCTCTATCTGTGGATCAACAATTTGTCATCCATTCAGAGATAAGTGGAACTTTGGACCACAACTCTTTAAATTTTTTTAAGGTGACTAAAGTTCTCTCTTCAAGTACATTGAGTGCTATCTTGGGATTCAGCCCTTAGTTCCAGGGTATGAACACAGCAAAACTGCTGCCTTCACTGAGATGATTAATCACAGTGTGCTATAAAATAGTCTGGTGATGTTAAATTGTTAATTCAGAATGCCCTCCAGCTGGAATCCATGATCAAATGCTGTTCAGTGCAGATGATCAGAAGGATCAGCACTCTACACTTGCCAGACAGAGACACAAAAAGTCATTTTGACTGCCAGCCATGAAGGAGTCAGAAGGGATCCTCAGGACATGAAGTCTTCTGGAGACTGATGCTGAAAGAAAACATTGTGCACAGCAGATGGAGAGAGGTGATTCTGACACTGCTCACTCTGAGTACTGTGCCCACCTCTGGGGCCCTCAACACAAAAAGGACATGGACCTGATGGAGTGGGTCCAGAGGAGGGCCATGAAGGTGATCAGAGAGTTAGAGCCTCCCTTATGGGGACAGGATGAAAGAGTTGAGGTTGTTGAGCCTGGAGAAGAGAAGGCTCAGGGAAGACCTTAGAGAAGTCACCTAGTACCTGAAGAGGACTACAGGAAAGCTGGGGATGGACTTTCTACAAGGGATCGTAGTGATAGGATGAGGGAGAATGGATTGAAACTGGAGCAGGGTAGATTTAGACTGGATATCAGGAAGAAGTTCTTTGCCATGAGGGTGGTGGCACACTGTAACACATGGAGGTGGTAGAATGTCCTGGAGACATTCAAGGCCAGGCTTGCTGGGGCTCTGAGCTACCTCATCTAGTTGGGGATGTCCCTGCTTATTGCAATGGGGTTGGAATAGATGACCTCTAGATGTCCTTTCCAAGCCACTGCTTTCTCTGATTCTATGATCAGGCTTTTAAAACTTTTTTTTTTTTTTTTTTGACTCAGCTTAGTCTGATCTACATTCATGCTCATCTTTAAAAGGGTCTCCACTCAACCACAGCTATTCTTACACACTGTATGGGGCTCAGGGCAACCTCACTCTACAGCAGTGCACACAGACCTGTGGTTATCAGGAACACAACAGCCTGGTTGTTGTTTAATCTGCATTATGATAGCCTATGGACTGAGCAATCACTACATTATGCTCCAGCCAAACACAGAAGCATGGCAGCCCATTCTTGAATCACCCAGTTAAAGCAATGATTTAATCACTGTGTTGAAAGCAGTGATGATAGCAAAAGAAAAATAGGCTTGCATGGTTTCTTATTTTATGCCATTTTTAATATATAACCCAGGCCTAAAAAGCTAAGAGACATTAATGACTCTCTGGATGGGATGATAGCTTGGTACTTCCAGGGCTCTGATAAGAAAGTGACTTTGTGGTTGATGTATGGCTGTAAACACCTGCCTGAGGGAGGGGTGAAATGATTTGGACTTTATAACCTGCAAGAAAACTTTTCCACACTCCTTCAGTGGAAGTTCTGTTGCTTGGGTCTCCTCTGGGTACCTCTAGAGTGGCCCAAGCTGTGTCTGTGCCTTCATACTCATCTCTGTGAACAAAATCACTCTTCAATTACTCTTTCACCTGAATTTTCACTCTGGCAATTTACATAGAAGACAGTCAATCTCTTCAAACACCATAAAGAGCCAGGAGTATTTTCCTCCCTGGTAGCCAAGACAGACCTCATTCTTCAATTCCTGGTCTTAAATCAAATGTGAAGGGCTTCATTTTGTGTCTCCTTATTGACTACTGGTCTAGGGAGCCCATTCCTCTGAGGGACTTTGTTTCTGTGTTGAGCCCTGGGAACTCTCACAGACTTTGAGAAACAGCAGCTTGGAAAACTGGACTACTGCAAGGCTGAGCAAGGACTTTGATCTCAGCTTGTCAAAGAGTGTTCATCTGTCTTATTAGGAAATCTGAGCCCATTACCTCGTTTCCCATTTTTACAGTTGTGCAATGTTTCCTCAAGACCATTATTGGAGTCTTCCTCTGAGTGGTGAATTAAAAGGTAATGCAAAGGTAAGATTCATTTCACAATTCCCAACACAAGGGAAGATTTCTGGACATGAAAGGAACTGGCCTCACATTTTTTTTGGCTGGAGACTCCTGGAACCAGATGGTATAGATTTTGTACCTAAGCTTATTCAGCGTTTACTGCTGGCTGCTATATTAGTCCTGGCAGCTGCTTGGAAACCTCCTATCCCCCTGAAAATTAACACCTGGTTTCAGAAATACTGAAGTACAAGTGATGGAAAAACTATCTAGCTTCATAAAAAGAAAAGGCAGGCCTTATTAAATGGAAATAATTTCTTTTTTTTTTCTTCTTTTTTTTTTTCTTTATTAGCCCAGAAGTAACTTCTCTTCTAGAGGAAGCAAAAGAGCAAATCTACCCAAAAGGCTTGGGGGAGAAAAAAAAAAACAACTCTTAAAAATGAACAATTGAAAGTGTCTGTAAACACATTGGGATAAAGAAATATTACTGTGGTTGGTTTAAATGTTTGGAAACCCAACGTGAGTTTAAACACTGCTGCTCAGACACAGGCATCCATCTCCACAGATGGATCTGAAGAGCTACTTTGATGTTTTCAGTCCTGCAAACCCTTACATCACCTGTTTGTTATTAGGTTGGTCTGGAGGTGTTCAGATTTGGGTGTTTAGGTTTAGGTATGCCTTAGAGTGGGGGATCTTAAAGTGAGGATCATGATTTCTGCCTCAGCTTTACTACAGTTTGGTGATGCCCAGATGCTTGTTTGTAAAAGTCTGCTAAGTGCTAAAGACATCCATGGATGGATGGAGGGGAAGAAAAAGGACTAGACTGAAAAAAAAGGGTTGAAGCATCTTCAATTTCCCTTATTTTAGAAGGTATTAAGAACCAATTTGGTGTTTGGTTGTTCGGGGATTTTTTAATGTTTTTAATTATTTTTTTTATTTTGGGGTTGTGTTTTGGTTTTGTGTGGGGTTTTTTGATAATTTTTTTTGGTGGCTTTTTGGTGGTTTGCTTTTAGTTTTGTTTTTGGTTTTGTTTTGGTTGTGGTTTTTAAATGTAAACTTGGATCAGAACTACTCCCCCCCCCCCAGTTTCACAAAATAAGAAGATTCTACATTTGTGAACGCCTTATAAATTCTCTTTCCCTAAACCCTGCCTATACTCTCAAGCCTGCTCAAACAGTGCCTCACACACCTCAAAGCAGCCCTCACAGTCAAGTGCAGTGAATGATGAGCTCATGGAGCTCATGCCTTGGAGACTAGGAAGATTTACAGGCTACTACCTCTTAGGTGTTGTCCCCATTATATACTCCAGCATTTTTTTTTCAGCTGGACCTGCATTTAGAATCATAGAATCAGTCAGGGTTGGAAGGGACCACAAGGAGCATCCAGTTCCAACCCCCCTGCCATGGGCAGGGACACCTCACACTACATCAGGCTGGCCAGAGCCTCATCCAGCCTGGCTGCAAACACCTCCAGGGATGGGGCCTCAACCACCTCCCTGGACAACCCATTCCAGGCTCTCACCACTCTCATGGGGAAGAACTTCTTCCTCATGTCCAGTCTGAATCTCCCCACTTCCAGCTTTGTTCCATTCCCCCCAGTCCTGTCACTCCCTGACATCCTAAAAAGGAGGGGGGGGGATATAAGGCAAGGTAAGGTGTTCTTGGTGCCTTAAGGGCAAGGCAACTTCTTCTTTTGTTCTTCTTTCTCCTTTTGTTCCTCTCCTTTCTCTTTTTTGCCTCCTGCCCATGATCAACTCTGTGCACCTCAGACTGTCTCTAGATGGAGATCTGTCAGTGCAGTACACACTCCTGCCACTTTTTTAGGCAGGTAGTAGAGGATTGTGACATTGTTCAGCTCCCCACACCACTTTTTTTTTTGAGTGTCAGGCAGTGGCTCAAGTTCACAGAACTTTCCACAGCTTCATTCTGAAGGAATCACCCATTTGTGACTGCTAGTGTGAGTCATTCAGGTAAGACCTCAGAGAGCTTAAATGCCACCATTAAATTTAGGGTGTCTCTAGTCTGCAAAATTGAATGTGGTGAAAATCATGTTTAAAACATACTTTCATGCTACAAACAGATAACCTGGCAGGGGGAAAAATGTGCTTTTTAAAATAGCTGCAATTGCTCTTCCAGCTGTGCAACATGTCCACCCTCTGAAGCAGGGGCTGGTGCCTGGCTCTGCATCTGCTCCCAGCAGAAGACACACACACTCCTCAGCTGCAGCTGGGCACAGTTTGACCAAAACATAGCTGAGCTGCACAGGAGAGCAACAGAGAAGGTGGAGGGTGGTACAGTTGTGTATCACACACTTGCAAGAATGCCTTCCAGCACCCTTCTCCTTGCACTCCACCATGAGCTGTGTGTTCTGTTTTGGCTTCCACATGTGAATGAACATTAGTGCTCTGTCCAATTTTTTCCTTGCCAAACATTTTACTGATCTCTGGAGTAAGTGGACAAACTCATGCAAGACGTTGAGGATGGTTTACTTTCAACATTTTTGTTGTGCTTCCATTGGCAGTCAGTGGGAGAAGACATCTTGCAAAAGACAAGCTGGATTTATTTACCATATCACACAGTGAAAATACCAGTGAAATTTTGGGGTTGAAGGCTGCATTCATCCACCTCCCAGAAGCATGCCCCAGCAGAGACATCTACTTTCCATTCTGCCTGTTGAAATATTGTTGCTGTAGCACACAGAGTATGATTCAGGGCTAGAAAGAAAAAGCACAGCCAGCTGACCTTGAAGGTCAATCAGTGGTAAGGACATTCCTCAAGCACAGAGGAGATCCACATTCTGGACACTGGTCCTGGCTAGTTGGAGCACAGAATAAAGCTCAGCAACAATCGTGATGTGGACTCTCAGTGCCGTGGTTGAGTTGATTAGATGGTGTTGGGTGGTAGGCTGGACTAGATGATCTTGAAGGTCTTTTCCAACCTGGTTAATTCTGTGATTTGTGTGGACAAGCCTCCTTGTTGAGTCTGACCATTCTGCTTTTCTAATTTGGACATGCAGCTCCCTGCTTAGGACTTTGACTTCCAGCCCCACAGACCAAGTGTTCTGCAGTCATTACTGCTTTACTCCATGGCTACAGATCCAGTACACTAAACCAGAGGAGGAACTGACACAAAGTCTGGCATGCAACACCAGTGACTACTCTGCAGGCAGAGCTCTGGCATGAAGGCAACAATCGCTCTCCCAGCCAACCCCTGGACACAGCACAGAGGATAGTGTGTGGCAGGGTTTGTCCCCAGGGGTGAGGACTTACTAGATCATCCTGTACTTATGCAGAAGAGAATTTAGCCACAGGGTACAGAAGATGGAGCATGTCTCTTGCTCCCAGATCCAAGACTAGGCCTAACATTAGGACATTGAAGTGCTGAAGGGTGAACAGAGAAGGGCAACAAAGGTGGTGAAGGGTCTAGAGAACAGGGCTGGTGAGGAGCAGCTGAGGGACCTGGGGGTGTTTAGCCTGGAGAAGAGGAGGCTGAGGGGAGACCTCATTGCTCTCTACAGCTCCATGAGAGGAGGTTGGAGCCAGGTGGGTACTGGTCTATCCTGTAATTCATGATAGGGTGAGAGGAAATGGCCTCAAGTTGCACCAGGGGAAGTTTAGGTTGGAGATTAGGAGAAATTGCTTTGCTGCAAGAGTGGTCAGGGATTGGAGCAGGTTGCCCAGGGAGGTGGTGGAGTCCCCATCCCTGGAAGTGCTCAAAAAATGTGTAGAGAGGGCACTTTAGGAGATGGTTTAGTGGGCATGGGGGTGTTGGGTTGAGAGTTGGACTTAAAGATTTTAGAAGGCTTTTCCAACCCAAACAATTCTACGATGACACTCTGAGGTGCATCCTGAGCCTACAAGATCAAAGAGGAGAGTCTTATTCTGACTGAATAACCACACTCTGCTGCTTGAGTCTACTAAAGGCAACTGGCTCACAAAGAACAGCTGCAAAATAATAAAATAAAACAAAATAGAATAAAATAGAATAAAATGAAATGAAATAAAATGAAATAAAATGAAATGAAATAAAATGAAATGAAATGAAATAAAACAAAATGAAATTAAATTAAATAAAATGAAATGAAATAAAATTAAATAAAATGAAATGAAATAAATAAAGCAAAACAAAACAAAATTAAACAAAACAAAATAAAATGAAATGAAATGAAATAAAATGAAATTAAGTAAAATAAAACAAACCAAAACAAAATAAAACAGAACAAAACAAAACAAAATAAAATAAAATAAAATAAAATAAAATAAAATAAAATAAAATAAAATAAAATAAAATAAAATGAAATGTAATGAAATGAAATAAAATAAAGCAAAGCAAAGCAAACCAAAATAAAATGAAATAACATGAAATGAAATAAAATAAAATAAAATAAAATAAAATAAAATAAAATAAAATAGATAACTATTTCAAATTGTTCTCTGTGCTGGGAATCCCAAATAAAAGCAGCAGGGCTGTGAACTGTACATCAAGACACTGATGCCTGCGAGTTCTTTACCCAAACAGAGACATTTCAGGCCCATATTTAAGTCAGCAGCTTCGTAGCTAAGCCCAGAAGAAGATTTGTCACCCAGACAGGGAATTCAGAAGTGTGAGAAACGTGGCAGAAGGCAGCTGTGACATTTGTTTGGGAAACAAAACCTGATTCGCTTCCGTGCAAAAGAAAAATAAATTAAAATTTAAAAGAAAAAAATAGTAATGGGGGAAAGTAATTAAAGTGCAATCCTGGTAATGATTGAAATCACTGTGAGTTCTGGGTTCAGAAGGCACTCAAATTGGATTAATCTGCTCGAAATCTAATGTTACAAAGAAGCATTTAAAGGCAATGCATTTCTGAACATATGTTCCAGGGCAGAATTCTGTTTAATCTTCAGAGGCCTCTCCGAGGGCTCTCTAAATTTAATCCCAGACAAACTGGCAAACTAAAGAATGCCAAAGAAAGCCTAAAAAAAAGGGATTGTTGGGCTGAGAGTTCCTCGCTGTCTCCAGCTGCTTTGTCCCACCCTGGGACTGTAAAGATGTCATAAATTCAGCTTAATTGGAGAGTTAAACTTGGGGGTTACAGCTGCTTTGCTTACTTGGAGCGCTGCAAAAGCGCTGAGCAGAGTGGTCAGGATGGGCTGCATGACAAAAACACCAGGAACCCCCTCAAAAGAACTGCATCTAGCCCAGCTTCCATTCTCTTGTAGATGCTTTTTGGTTTGCTTTTCTTCTCTGTCTCCTGATGGCTCTTTTCCAGGACACTTTGCATGTAAGGGCAGACTTAGAGATACCACTGCAGAGAAACACAGAATGGCTTAGGTTGAAACAGAGCTTAGGGATGCCAACCATGCCATGGGCAGGGATGCCTCTCAACTAGACTTGGTTGCTTGAGGTCTCATTCAACCTGGCCTTGAACACCTCCAGGGAGGTGGCATCCTCCACCTCTCTGGGCAATCCATTCCAGAGTCTCACCACTCTCCTACTGAAGGACTTCTTCCTAAGATCCAGTCTAAGCCTACTCTCCCTCAGCTTAAAACCATTCCCCTTTGTCCTATTGATAGACATCCTTATGAAAAATCCCTCTGTAGCCTTCCTGTAGGATCTTTTCAGGTATCAGAAGGCAGATCTAAGGTGTCCCCATTCTTAGAATCATAGAATCATAGAATCAAGAAGGTTGGAAGAGACCTCGAGGATCATCGAATCCTCTGTTCTCCAGGCTGAACACCCCCAGCTCCCTCAGACCATCTTCATAACAAAGCTGCTCCAGCCCTTGGATCATTTTTCTAGCCCTTCTTTGAATTCTTTCCAGCACTTCTATATTCTTCCTATGGCAGGGACACCAGAACATCATCAGATAAAAGTGGGAAGAATGCTAGAGAGATGCAAATTCATCTTTCAAACCAGCAAATACCTTCAGGCCAGTTTGGAAAACACACAGTAAAAATAAACACTCAGAAATCCTGGTATCAATCATAACTTTTATTCACTCTACATGGCAGGGCAGCATTCAATAATAATGTATTTGCATGTGAAAAAAAAAAAAAGAGGCAAATTTGGAAAAGCACAAACTTGCCAACTCTGCAGACAAAAAGCTGCCTCTGAAGAGCAATTTTGTTTTCCTTCTGCCTCATTTAATGGCAGCACTGAGTAGTTAGTTTGTATGGGGGCAAAGTGCCATCAGTGATGGTAACTAGCAGCAGTTTGGGGCTATTGACTTGCTTCAAGAGAACTGTTCCAGGTGGTGCATCACTGGTGATATTAAGAAGCCACATAATCACAACCAGGTGAAGGTACTTAAAAAAAACATCACAGCAACTTCATTTGCTATGAGAGCATCACTTTACACTGAAAAAACCCAAGCTTAACCTTTGCTAGGTAGTCTAAAGACAAGATGCCTGTCTGCAATACCTGGGATGAAGGTGAGAGACCTCAGAGCTGAATTCTGTTTCCTAGGTGTGTCAACCAGCATTAGAGTCTGCTCTTTCCAAAAAGTCTTCCATGGGGGTTCTGATCCACTCTGTGTTTTCATGGGGTTAGTTTTGCTATAACTGTAAATGGGCTGATGCAAGAGAGGTGACTTTCAGTTCAAAAAAGATTTTTTTCTTGGCTTTGAGGCAGTGAAGTTACATGAGGTAAGCTCAGGTAGGGAGCCTCATGCCATCTAGAGGCACCTCCATTTATCAAGGCACTTCTGCTAGCCAATGTGCAACTCTTTATGGCTTCTCTTCTCTGCAGACAGCCTTCTATTAAGACTCCATTGGTTTCTCACAGCAGAGAGCAGTATCTTGCCTCTCTGCAGGGCTGCAGCTACAGCTGCTCTCTTTTAGTTTTATTAACCTGAAGCGTTACACTCTTGCTATTTTCCTTTGTGTCAAGGACTGTTTGAAGAAAAGTGTGTTTGTTCTGCCGGCAAAGAAAAAGATTGTATCAGCACTTGTTTATTTACAAAATCGTGGTCACAGTTACAACTGACTTCAGCAATCCTCACCGGTGTTGTTTTACACTCAAAGCAGCAGATATTGTATCTTTCACTCTGTAAACTCCCACCCCCGTTAAAGCACATTTGGAACTGCAAACGTTAGAGTCCCCAGAAGGCAAAATAATTCTCAGCTAGTAAAAGGGTTTTTAGCTTAATGGCTAATTAATATTTGAAACCTCTTTCTATATACTTAGAGCAAGATATATGTATATATATATAAACCCAACCCCCCAAAAGCTACATTTGTAAGAATAAAATTTGCAGTCAAGTAGCTGCAAAGGAAAAGGGTTCAGTGATTGCTATGCTTCACCATATTCACTGAAGGATTTCTGCTGTAATTAAAAGAAAAAAAAAGCTACTGATTCACAATGCAATCTGGAATAGATTCAGAGGGCATTTTGCTTATTGTTGTTTTTAAAAAGAAAAAAAAAAAGGTGTTTGCAGATGTGAAGAGAGTCAGAGTGGGGAAGATTTCTGTGCACTCAAAAGGAACGCAAGCCTCGCCGTCAGGACAGAAAGTGACGAGTAACCCTGTCGTTCTCTGGAGTGTTTGTTCTTCACTTACACAGAACTGACAGGGGAATTTTTCAATCACTGTCTTCCTGAGGAAAAAAATAGATAGTTGAACCCCATGCATCCCGCTTCTGACAGTTTGTATTGGGTCATTAATTCCCCCACGCAGTTGGGAAACCCAAGGATTTTACGCCGGCTTGCTCGAGAAGGTGGATCACCGAGGAACCATTTGTGGCAAAGTCTTCAGCATAAATTATCCTACTCCATTCCCAGATTGCTCTATGTTCCTTTTGGCAGTTAGCAAAACCTCTTTACTTCTGAATATCTGAGTGAAAAAAAAAAATATTCTGACTACATCCTACTCTGAATTATTCATATTTTATCTGAAATGTTATTTTTTTAACTCCCTGATTGGTTAGAATGGTTAAAAAAAAATAAAGATTGTTTCATTTTCCCTTCTCCTGATTTTTGACTGCAGAGAATATATTCCAACTGTGTGCACCCAAGCCCACTCCTGCTGTGTTGTAGGTGCATTCCATACAATATTCCATTCAATATTTAAATTCTTAACCCACTCTAACTGCCATTCTTCTTTCCTACCATGTTCATATGTAATAATAATGATGTTATGGCTTGGCTTCTGTCATATGAAATGAGATTTAAGTAATCAGCAACAAATTCACTTAATCTGATAACAAACCTGTCTGCCTCTGGTGGTTCTCTTTGGATTCTGTTTGCTGTAATCACAGAATTGTCAGGGTTGGAAGGGACTTCAAGGATCATTCAGTTCCAACCCCTCTGCCATGGGCAGGAACACCTCACACTACATCAGGAAGCTCAGACCCACATCCAGCCTGGCCTTAAAAACCTCCAGGGATGAGGCTTCCACCACCTCCATTATCATCAGGGGCATCAGGGAAAATCAGCTGGCAGACAGGCATCCCATGGATTATCACCTACAGTTCATTGATTAAAAAATAACCAAACCTCAAATTAACTGTATTTATGGTTTTGGCCTGAGATATACATGTACTCAGCTGTCAAATTTGCTTTAATGTTAGCAAATATGCATATATATCACTAGGAGAGCTGAGGATGAGTCACAATCAGAAACAGCAGCAAAAGGAGAATTTTTTTGTTGTTGTTGTTTGGTTGTTTTTTTGCTGCAGGGTTTGATATCTCAGATAGGGATCACTCCTTTTCCTCTGCAGGTAAGGAGGCTACTCTGCAGCAATTTATTCAGCATGTCAGAGCAGACAAAACTTTAAGGAAATCAGCAAAGAAGTAGGGGAAATACTGTTGCACATCAGCCTTCTAGGGGTTTCTTTCTGACTGAAGTAACAAGGCAATTGGAAAAAAACCCATGGTCCTTGTGGGAGGTGAAAGCTAAGGTCTTTTCTAGTGAGGCTGAAAGCTGTTGCTATCCTTCAAGAGAAAAAAACAAGTGAAGCAAAATCCCTAGGCTTAATGATTTACTTTCCCTGATACAATTTAAAAGTTGGCAATTAAGTAACACCTATTAATTTTCAAGTTCTCAGTTGATGGCCACCACAATTAAGCACTGTTACACTAATTAGACCAGTTTCCAGGAGAGGAAGATCCCAGGGAATGTCAATAAGTTTTGCACTCTTTGCATAAATACATATTTTGGAGGGGAGGCAAGCAGCCAGGATTTTTGAGAATTTTTGGTTAGGGTTGCAAAAGTTTCTCAGAGAAGGTGTTGTGGTGGTGGGTTTTTGTTTGCTTGTTTTTTGTTTGGCAGGTCTGAGTTAGCTGCTCAGAGTAGAGGTGCCAGAAGATCCTCCTGGCTTGCAGAATGCATGAGACCTGCAGAAGACAACATTGTTCCTTCAGGAGTTTGGGAGAGGAAATATGAGTGGCCTTAAATAGGTGTAGCAGATCCAGGAGCAAAATGCAAATATGGTCAAACTCAAACAAAAGTACTGAGAAAAGTTACATGAATGCAGACAAAATGGGTACCTGAAGTTAAATTATTTTTGGTGGGATATCTTCATCTTTATGGATTTCATTGGGACATTTGAAACAAAATTTTCTCTTACAGGATTAAATGAAGTACAGGAGATATATCTCAAATTGATCCTGCATTAAATTACTCCAAAAGCAGTGAAACTGATACATCCTAGTTGATGGCATGGCAAGTGGATGAGGAATACCCCTGAAGACTGCTGAGCTGGGATATCTGTGCCTGTACTTATGAGGGTAATCCCAACACAGTTACAACAAGCAGAAGGGATCTGGCTTGTGGAAATCAGCTGCTTTTGGCCAGGCTCTTCACAGCCTGATATACAGAGAGCTGATATACAAAATGTCCTGAAAAAAAAAAAAAACAACAGAGCTGAAGCTTAAATTGTAAACCCTAAAATCAGCAAATAGTCTCACTTTCTAACACAGTTTATGGTATTTTGCCATTTTTTATTTTTCACTGTTCGGCACTGGGCCTTTGCTGCGAGAGAAATGGAACTAAATTAAAATTAAAAAAAAAAAAAAGAGAGAAAAAGTAATTTTAAAAATAATGTCTCCTAGAGATTTCTCTTTTCTTCATGAAAAGGTGAATACCAAGCACATCTTTGACCTTCTAGCACTTACTAAGGCAATTAAATTATTGTCACTACATTAATAATAACAGCCACAAGAGAAAAGCCTCTTGTTAAAATTGCTGTTTCCACCTTTCAAGTGAGAGGTTTGCTTATGTTCCACAGAGGAGAGAAAAACACACAATTTGCTCCTTTGTATTCTCTCTTTTCCTGTTCATCTACAAAAGTATTCAACCACACCTGAACTGCCCTGCATACAACAGGAAGAATATACAGATGTAACAGGAGAATCAATCTGTGGGCTCCAACCACTCTGATCAAGCCTATCAACTACATCAGAGAAGAGTTTACTTTTGCTGAATTGTTATGTTCTGCTTTAGAGATATCTCTTCATCACTGAAGAAAACATTAAAAGATTTGAGGCTTCTGACATTCACATCCAGGATAAGTTTCAAAGTCTTTCATCAACCACAGAAAGTATCAACAGCCTATACCTGACTAGAGAAGAAACTGAGGGCCCTTTGGCTCAGCAAGAAATCTCTAACAAGTGATTTCTAATTTCAAGATATGGAATTCTTGAGCATTCTTTGGGAAGGCTGACTCTAAAATGATGAATTGATGGAGATTTGATAAAGAGTCTGAAGATAATGTGAAAATCCAGAAACAAAACAATTAAACTAATCGTTATGAAATACAGGCTGGGAGAACCAATTTAGCAAGATGGGATTAGAAAAGTTTCGTGTCAAGGAAATGCCACTATTCAATTTAATTATTCAATATTGCCCTTGTTTCAGCTTCCAATGTATTAGAGAAGTGGTTAAAATTAGTCTTTAAATTCATCTCTTTCCTTGCAGAAATGGAGGGGGGAAAGAATTACTGCTTTGCAGTTCAGCAGTGATGGCCCCGAGCTTGGCCTCTTTCTAGTCATTGAAATGTGTGGAACCATCTTCAAGAAACCCACAGAATCTGGAAGCAAAAGGGACAAAACAGTGCCACTCAAATTGCCTTTACTCAAAAACACTGCACAGGTTGTCTTCTTGAAGAAAAGAACTGCTGAATTTTCCATGTTCTTCTCATCAGTACCAGATTTCACTCTAAATAACAGAGCAGTATTGCTGGAAAACTGGGAAGATGCTGTGCTGCAGCTGATGCCACGAAACACATCCAGTTCACAAAATGGACTAATGTGCACTCAAAAACTTCAACAGCTAAAAAGTGAGAAGTGGAAACTCCTGAACAGTCTGTTTGAAAACTGCTTGTAGAAAAATGAATGCAAAACTCCTGCAGCTTTTGAGCAGGCACAGAACTGCCTTTTTTTTTTTTTAATATATATTCAGTTCCACAAGCATGACAAAACAATTTCATCTCGACAGGAATTAATTTAAAATACCTTTTGCTTTATTCTCTCAGCTGTTTAAATAATGATTCACAATAGCATTCAAACAGAACATTATGGATTCTATCAGAAAGAAAAGAGTCATGCTCAAAAGCAGAAACAATGTGAGCTTGCAGTTCTCTACGATGCACTGTAAGAATGGATCTCTGTGTTAATGCAAATCATTTCAAGAGCTGGGATTTTAATGAAAATTAGTTAACCTCTGCAGTCATTTCTGTGGATTGCAATGCATAATGTGCAGCCAAATGACTGTTTCTTGTCCTACAGTATTCCTGCATTAAAATTAAACTACTCAAAAATCAGATCTACAGAAATAGTCACTGATAAAGGGATTCAAATTCATATCGAAGGAGACATTTTAGCTTCACTGATAAAGAGATTAAAATACATATTGAAGGAGATGTTTTAGCTTCACTGGTAAAGAGATTAAAATATATACTGAAGGAGACATTTTAGCTTCACTGATCAAATACTTATTCAAGCAGACATTTTAGCTATTGAGGTTCATGTTCACTCACTAAATCAGAGCTCGAATTTAAAAGTTTTTAGATTAGATCTCTGGTACCAATTGCTTGCAGTAACTAATGTCATCACTTTTTTTTTTTTTCAAAACATGATTGAAAAAAAGGAAATCTGGTAAATAAGTAGATTTCAGGCAGCACTTTAAATTATCATTTTCTGTGCCTAAATCCAAAGAACAGTTCAGTAGAAATGTAAAACTATTAGAACCAACAGAAGTCTAACAGTGTTAGACTTTGTGATGTTTTTATTCAGTCACTTTCTATACAGCAAGCCCATGACGAAAGATACAGTTACTTGCCTTGAGGCTTAGTGTCTGTCATTTCATGCAGATCACTGCACAGTTTCCAATTTCTGTGATGCACTTTCACAGTGGAGGTACTTTTGCAGCTCATACCGTTTGTGAAACGCTTGCCCGTACCAGTTTGGCAGAGACAGCGTGAGATTGCAAGGGCCAGTTCTCAGCTCAAGCAAGGTCCAGTGGAGCTACTGATTTATCCCAGCTGTAGATTTCAATCTGCTGACAGGTTGAATTATTGCTGATCTCAATGCAAGTTTCTCTGTGTGTATATATATGGAGCATTACAGTATATGGCCCTATGTAGCTCCTGAGTCATAGCCGCTCAGTAAACTGAAAAACAAACTTTTACTTCCACCTATGCTGCTGAGCCATTACCTATGATTATTATTAAATTGCAGGGAAAAAAAAAAACAACTCTTTTGGTGTTCTTTTCAGAAAACAAACAAACAAAAATCCAAGCAAACAAAATGTTAAGACTTTGATTTTAAGATCTGCATCACTGTTGACAATTAATGGCAAGTGACAGGCAAAGCTAAAAGAACAAAGCATAGCTTCCAAATACCTGACAGAGTATGAAGCACTGGCAAATCTGAAATTCTCTCCTGCTGTCAGATATCCTACTCTATTTTGGCTGCTTTTCGTGCAGATCACAAAATTAACTAAAATACCAAATCATAGAGATTTAAGAACATACTTCAGCAAACAGATTCATATCTGGGGGCTGATCATTTTGAATATATGAAAAAAGATCTATTTCTCCTATTGATTTAACATTTAAGTTTGCAAGCATCCCATAGGCCAAAGAAAACAAGAAACTAATAAATATGCTGAAAAGCTCCATACCTCAGTATGAAATCCTGACCCCTTCTCCAACTAAGTACACACAGTCCAAATACACTGTGAGTGCCAAGCTGCAGGGGCCCCTCTGTGGGGAAACCTGTACTTCAGTCAGCAGCATCCCTCAGCCAGAACAGCAGTGGAGGGACAGATGCTAGAGAAAGGGCTACAAAGATATTAGGGGACTGAAATATCTCTGAGAAAAGACTGAGAGAATTGGGGCTTTTAGTCTGGGAAAGAGAAGACCAAGGGGGGATCTCATCAATTCTGATCCATACTTAAAGGGTGGATGTCAGGAGGATGGGGGCAGGCTTTTTTTCAGCAGTGCCCGGTGGCAGGACAAGGGGCACTGGGCACAAACTTGAACATCAGAAGTTCCATCGAAACATGAGGAGGAACTTCTTTAATTTAAGGGTGACAGAGCACTGGAAAAGGATGCCCAGACAGGTGGTGGAGTCTCTGTCCCTGGAGACATTCAAAACCCACCCAGATGTATTCCTGTGTGACCTTGTTGAGGTGAATCTTAGGGATGTTGGACTCAATGATCTCCACAAGTCCTTTCCAACTCTTAGCATTCTGTCAAAGTATGGCAGTTTAAAGTGCTGATTTCAGACCTAGTGGGTGTTTCTGTATACAACCAAGTCAGAATCAGAACCGTACTAATGTGGCATTTAATCTGGATTTCTGTGCAGAACCTATCACTCCAGGCTCATTGTAGTGCAGGTTCGTGGTGCTGACTGACCCTGCAGCCCACCCAGCCTAGGCCATTCGGTGGCACATCTCCTGGAAGGGTCACACCAGGCAACGATGGAGAGAGCAAAGGTGGTGTACAACTCCCTCCACTGCTGCAGCAAACAAACTGTCACGCTTGGGAGATGACTGCCAACAGCCTCGCCTGAGGATCGTTTAGGCAGCACGGTGCCGGTGTCCCTGCCCTGTGCCACCTTTCGGGACACCGCTGCCTGGTTTGAAGGCTGAGTAAGGGCAGTCAGGGAGCTGCCGTCTCCGTACTTTTTCTTCTTGGTTAACCAAGGCCTGTGCGAAGACGGAGTAACTTGTCCAAGCTAGAAGGAAGTTTCAGTTCGCTTACACGGGCGGGGGTTGCACACGAAGCTGCTTGCGGGCTAAGGACCGTGGCAGCGCACACCGCGGGCCGGTTTGCAAGCCCGGCACCGGGAGCGCTCCTCACCCACGGCCGCCATGTCCGCCACGGGGACGGGGACGGAGACGGAGACTGAGACTTTGGAGCCGGCAACCGCTGTCGTCGGGACGCGACCAGGCTCCGTCTCTCTGCAGGGGCTGGTGGAAGTGCGGGAAGATTCAGGGAAAGGTCGGGCCAGCCTGGGCGCACCCGAGGGGCGTTCGGGAAACACGCGGGGCTGGTGCCGGCGCTGCCCGAAGCCGAGCACAGAAAAAGTGCCCCGAGCACGCAGGTGGTTCGGCACCTCCTTCCCTCCTCTCCGCTTATCCCGGCGGCTGCTCGGCCGCCCGGCTCTGCCGGAATGACAAGGGCTCCAGAAGCGGTTTCCAGGGGAACGCTCCCGCGGGGCTCGGGAGCCGGAGGNAGCCCCAATTACGCCTGGCGGCGAACACCGATCTGCTGGTGAGGAAGGGGGGAAGGGACGGGACGGGACGGGTGCCGGGCGTGCGGCCTAGAGCAGAGTGAGGGCCGCCCCGCCCCATCTCAGCCTTGACCCCTTCTCTGGGCACGGTCCAGGGGACAGCGTCGGCTCCAAGCCGTTGGGACAGTGCGGGGTGCTCAAGGGATGAGTTCCTCAGCTCTATAAGTCCTCCCTCGGGGGAACCTGGGGCTGCAGCGCCGGCCCGGGGCTGTTCAGCCTGGAGAAGAGCAGTCTGAGGGGTGATCTCACTAGTGCTGATCAATAGCTAAAGGGTGAGTGTCAGGAGGATGGAGCCAGACTCTTCTCAGTGGTGCCTAGTGGCAGGACAAGGGGAAACAGACACAAACTGAAACTCGTAACATAAACATAAAGGAAAAAAGAATGCTTCCTTTGGAGGGTGCCGGAGTATTGGACCAGGAGAGTGGAGTCTCTGTCTCTGGAGGCATTCCAAACTCGCCTGGACGTGCTCCTGTGTAATTTACTCTGGGTGATCCTGCTCTGTAAGGGGCTTGGACTGGGTGATTCTCAGAGGTCCCTTCCACCCCTACCGTGCTGTGATTCTGTGACCAGAGCAGTTGTGCTTTTGGCCATGGCAAGCAGCTGCAGCTATTCTGGTTGCCTAGGGGCAGATTTCCCTAACTGGGCATATTTGGTCTCCAAATGTATTATCCTTTGGAGGACAGAGATGGTTGGTTCACACTGGAGCAGTTTGAAGTTGCAGGAGGTAATGGGATGTCAAGCTGCTACTAATGGTATTTCTGCAGTGACCTTCAGGCAGAGAGGAGGCCAAGTTTGTGGGGAGATAGACGACTGGTTGGTCTAATAAAATACTAATAAGTAGGGATTGCAGCTTTCTGCTTTGCTGGTGGCTACTGTCTTGTAAATTTCTGACTGTGAGTTTGGGGACACAGGGCCAGGCTGATGCATAAATATTGTATCACTAGGCATAAACACTGCTGTTCCAAGAGAAGGTGAACTGAGGAGTAGGAATTTGGATTATGTGGCTGTAACATGTAGATATTTGTTGTTGGGATAGAGCAATTTGACTACACAGATGTTAATCAACTGAATTGTGACTAAGGAGTTCCTAAACTGTTAAGGCAGCTTGAACGATTGTGTTTTTGTAGGACATCTAAGTAATCTCTGTCCCAAACTAAGGAGTGATGAATCTTGTGAGTAATTTAGTGAGAATGAGATGTTGTGATCCTGTTCATGGTTTAAAAACACCGGCCATAAAGGTGTAGGGTTAAGAGACCCATAGCCAACCAATTTCAGAAAATTGAGGCCAGCAAAGCTGGCTTCATTCTGACCTGAAATAAGAGAGTTGTGGCATGGGAAGGGTTTGTCAAACCAAGAAATGACTGGACTACAGCAAAGAAACCCAGCTTCAAGACAGCTAATAGTAGCTGTCTTGAAAAAAAAAAATCTGTGTGTAAAAAAATATTTTTGACTTATCATGAGTGAATATGGTGACTACATGAGAGGATTTAGATTTGAGTGTAAACTGTACATATTTTGGTCTAATTGGTCTAATAAAAATGTGATCCCTTCCTATTGCTTTCACTATCTTTGGAGTATTTTGTGTACTTAAGGACCCGGTCCCTTGCTACCCGTGCTCAGACCCACTCAAAGCTTAGTCTAAGTAGTAAGGCAGCTGACTGAACTTACACAAGCACTAGTAGTTGTTAGTTGGTTTGTGTTTCCATGGTAATTTTAATTTGGCTTCAAGGTAGCATAGCTGTCTGAAAAGGGCTAAGTGGGACATGCCTCCAGATCTTGGCTATTGATTCCCAGCTCTTTCCTCATCCTGGCACTAGTGTTCCATGTGCTGCAAAGACCATCAGTGAATTAGTGCCTAAAACTAATGAACCACAGGCTTAAAATATGACTGTGCAGATTTTGACACAAAGGATTTGATGAGAATGAATTTTAATAATGTGGTGGAAGCTTAGATTCTGGTGATGCCAAATTAAATGGTTTTTAATTAACATTAAAGGCTTGGCTGTTTTTCTTTCACCTTTTAAACAGGAATGTCCAGGGTTGTTGATTGTCCATGATGTTCTTCCACTAGCCATGTGGATAACAGCTCCTTATCTCTATGAATAAATGATCAAACCAGCTGGAGTTCTGCTTTATTTTTTTAAATTTTTTTAGAGGGGGGGTGAAGAGTTTCGTAGTTACATAAGTAACAGGTTTTGAGAGGATGTTTTTTAGTGTCTCTGTTACTCCATTGAAAAATGATTAGGTTGCATATGTAATTTATGTGGTAGCTGTCTTAAGATGAAGCCATAAGCATTTTGAGCAGAGTGCTTTTGTCTTCTGCAGGGAGGTATGAGAATTGGCTAGGTCAGTTTCTGAGCTATCTTCTTTATGTTGAGTCTGCCGTGGTACTTAGTCCAGTGAGGAGCTCTGCATGCCTAGCTTGTCACATAAGCAGGTTGTTCTCCTTTTCCTGAACTTTAGGAATTGTTTTTCCTTGATAAACCAATGTCTTCTTACAAGATCGTTAAGGAAGGCATAAAAATTCAGACAATTTTGTTAGATATCTGCATGAAGTTTCTTCTTTGCTTATCAGATAATTTTGTCTCTTGGAAATTTGAAGCTTTGTCAGAACTCTCTTCCTGAGTGTTAACATTTTCTCTGGGCACAGTGTAGCTAACTAATTTTGTCAAACTCTCTCAAGACGCTGAGTTTTGAAGGAATGTAGTAATTTCTTTGAGTGAAGAGATGGGAGTAGTGATTAAGTTTTTCCAGTTCTTTTAGAATTCAAGTATGTATTTACCTTTTTGGGAAAAAAATGAAGTTCAGCTATCCCCCCCCCACAATGTTCTGAGAAGAAAAACCTGCAAACTTTGTTCTGTCTTGAATTTACAGAAGAAAAGTAGGAGCTCATCTGCTTTTTTTAATGCTAGAAGAATCAGGTTTGTATTTACATTGCAGAAAAAAACTTAAAACATTGCATTGAATTAACCTTTTTCCTTCAGCTTTGGCATAGGCTGATGACTAAATGCACTCTGAAGCAAAATACTGGTCTAAAAAATTGTTCTGAAGTTAGGGCAGCAAAAGAAAATGAAAGGGAACTTGTCCCTGCTGTTCATGAGTTGTGCTGGAACAGGTATGTGGATGGTGCTCTGCAAGCAGCATTCTGAGTTTTTACATATTTCTTGAAACTTTACAACTTTCCTCTTCTGGGAGGTAAGCATTCAGTTGTGGAAGGTGGTTTTCATGAGTCCTTCAAAACTGCTTGTCAATGTGATGCAGAAGGACAGTAATCTAATATGTATTAAAGCAGTGCTTTTAAACAAAGGGGATGTCCCAGTCATGGCATTCAGGCATTCTGCCTTTCCTTACCTGTTCTCAGTTGCCTTGAATAATCTGGAATATTTATTAGCATGTGTGCTCTCTTGTAGAAAGTTCTAATTGTAGTTAAATGACCATCTCTAAATCTACAGGAGTTCAAGGGAAGCTTCTTCACACACAACAAGTCGCTTGGAAAACGAGAAAATAAATTTACGGTGATTCTGAGTGCAGATGCAGTTTTTAAAGGCAGCTTTAAAATTGCCACTTTTGCCTCTAGGTATCTCAGCAAGAGGACTTGCATGTATGGAAGCTTTTCTTCTTCCTCCTTCTTCTCCCCCTGGTTGTTTCCAGAAATCTCAACTCTACATTGATAGGTCTAGTAATAAGAGTGCTAACGTTGAACGCTTTTAGTGCCACTGCTTGATCGCGTTGGAGATCATTTCTGTGTGAGTAGCTAGAGACTAGTTTAAAAACAGCTTTCATATTTTGCTAAAGGAATCTAAGAAAATCTGCTTTTTCTGTATTTTTTGCTTCCAAACGATGCCAAATGTTATGCAAACTTAACTATTGCAGGCTGGCTTCATTTAGTTCAGGAGAATTAAAAAAAAAAAAGAAAACAAACCCTAAACTGCTTGTCATATGAACACTAAAATGCCTGTCCTCTAACAGATTCTTTGTGCTGCAAACTCACTGCTAAAGCATTTCCTATAAACTCTTAACTTGTCGCTCTCCTTGTAGGTTTTGCAGATCAGGTATGGCAGGATAAGTTTATCACCTAATTCAGAGCAATGAAATTTGCCTGCATTTCAGTAATATTTTTCCGAGCTCTTGATTGAGAAATTATTTTTGTCCACTTTCCATAGGAAAGTTTGAAAGTTTGATTTACAAAAGCTGCAGTTGCCAGTGTTCAGGTTGGGCTGTTCAAATGGTTCACATAATGTTCACCAAGGGGTTTGTACTATGGGTCCCTTCTCACACAGGGGGGCTTGTGGCTGCCAGTTTTTGGTCTGGTTGGAACAGTTCCTTTGCCTGCCGAAATTTTTGCTGCTTCGGTACTAGCAGAGCAGCGTTCTGCCGTGAACGGGATACCGCCCTACCAGTCCTTTTCATGCAAAAAGGTTAAATAAGTGATGAGCTGGGAAAAAGTGGATGGAGCCTCCTGACAGTGGAGAATTTCTGGTTCTGGAGAAATTAATGTCAATGCTTTTTTCTGCTGGAAAAGGGCAGAAGTCCTTGAACTTGTCTGGGGGCCATTTGGTGATAAGGGAGGGATGAGTTTGCTGTTCATTAGAAGTTTGGCTGCTGTAGTGGCTGAAAGCTCACTCTTTACTAGTAAGCAAAAAAGGTCCTTATTCTCTGATAATGATGTTTACATTTTATTATAAAAAGCTGCTAATAAAAGTCAGATTTGATTTCTGTTAGATCTGCTGTTTGTATGGTCGCTTCTAGAGCACTGTGACGATTTTAGTATACTACATTTAAACTATTTTTACAAGACTCTTTGGGAATTGATTAAATCTTGAACTTGTTCTCCTGAGAACACCTTTCTGGAACTTGAAAGCAGTCTAATAGGTGAATACTCTGCCTCAATGAACCCCTGAAAAAATAAATACTTTGCTTAAAACAGTTTGAGTCCTTCTTGATTTTTTTAATTCCTTTTTTTTTTTTCATTCCCTCTTTTAAAGGTGCATTTGAGTTTCTTACTGTTTCTCCATCGTCTAGCAGAAGAAGCCAGGACAAATGCTTTTCTGAACAAAAGTAAAATAATTAAAGCTGATCACGCTATAGCTGCAGCAAAGGTAATAAAGCCTTTTAAATATTTTGATTTTTGTTGCATGTCAAATGTATTACGACAGCATATACACAAGTTTTCTGTTTCAGTGTTGGTAGATTTTTTTTGTTTATCATCCAAAACCTGCAGAAATGTAATGTCCTTTAATCCATCATTGACATAATTCGCTGTTACCAAGACATCACATTAACTCCCCTTGCCCTATTAAATACAACCCTTTTTTTTCTTGATGATTCCATGTTTAAATTCATCATTTCAATATATGGGTAAGTCTACACAGTATTCTACCTGAAAGCATCCTAGGCTGAAAACCCAGGGAACAGAAGCATATTCCAAGGCTGGAGGGTCGTTATTTCAGATGATGCTTGCTGTCTTCAGGAATGGGAATGAAGCTTTGTGGGACAAGTGAGAGGTAGTTCAAAGAGGTTCAAATATCTTAGTTATTCAGTTCTTACCTGCTTTGTCTGTGAGGTGTTTGAAGTGGATTCTTGTGTGGGTGCTACAGGGACAAACAGGTACTTGTGTGTGTGCTGCTGAGTTTGGCAAGGGAGGAACTAAGCAGGGGTTAAACGGTGGCTTGCTGTATGAGTAGTTCAGCATAACAAAGTGCTGTATAAATGTCTGTGAAGGAGGACTCCTCTGCATTATAGAGCATGGTAAGTTTTGTGTATGCAAGGAAGGGAAAGAGAAAGTTGTTAGGCAGTTTTCTGTCTCCAGAAAGAATGAGTGTCCAAGCATGACTGAAATTTGTACTCTGTAGCTCACTTTGCTCTCCCGATGTCTCTGCTTTACCCAAGTTTCACGAAGAGGCTCAGTCTCTAATTTGAGTTATCTGTTCAACCACCTGCTGATGCTGGGCAAATTGGAAGAACGAAACTCTCAATGTTATCTGATATTGGGGTCCTGTGGCTTCTGTTTACCTTCAGTATTTATTTTTTTTTCGCCTCTGGTGAACTGTTTAGTTTGATACTTTCTATTACTATAGCAACAGAAATGCATACAGGATGTGTAGGGTAGCCAAGTGAATGTTACAGTTGGAATCGTGTGCATTTGTAATTTCTTTTTAACTGCAGTCTTAAAATTATTTGAACATTTTTGTGCTTCATTTATTATTATTTTTTTTTTTAAGATGAGAAGGGAAAACTGCCTGTATTTTAATAATAACACTTAAATGGTCCCACTTGGGCTTTGAAGTTCATTTTTCAACTTAAAACTCCGAACCATAAAATACCCTTCCAAGGGTCTGTGCGCTCTTGATATAGAAAGAAAAAAGGCATTGCAAACAAAAAATGAGCATAGGGACTGTATGATATAAAATATTGTTATTTTGGTTTTGTCTAGGCCTAGTGGGGTTAGAACTTCAAGGAATCTGCTGAGGGCTTGAGAGTAATATTCCATTTTAAAAAACAGCCTTTTATGTTACAGAATTCTTGGTTATGGATCTGCTTATTAGAAAGCAGACAAACAAACCAAACAGCTTTCTGATAGGACATTTTTCTGGGTGTTTTTGCTTTATTTTTAATATTTCCCCTAGGCTTTTACCCTGGTGACTCTACTTTTTGGAAAAAATTATTTGGCTATATGAACCTTTGGTCTGAGTAGCTTCGCATTTTGGATCTCTTCCTGCCGCCTGGATTGATAAAAGCATTGATAACTATGCTTTTTTTTTTTTTTTCTCTTCTTGCAGGTTATTTTAAAGAAAAGCAGAGGCTAGAAAACAGACCAGTGGAATTTCAAAACATGTTTTGCTGTATTTTCATGCTAACATCGGTTCCTGTGAGCCAGCTTTTGCTCTTGTGGAAGTATTTAGTTTCATCGACGTCTGTGTCCTTATTATTCCTGTCTCTTACTCCTTAAAAACCCTGAATTGAGAATCTTACCATCTATATTTTTATACACTTCATGCATCATTTAAATATGTCTGTCACTTGTCATTTAAGACTGTTGATTACCTAATTTCTTCCATAATAATGGAGGAATGCCTGTGCCACAGTCACTCTTCAGGTATGATGTGGCATTTATTATCAGAGGTGTGAATCTTTTAAAGGAGAATAGGAAAAAAAAAGTAGGTTTAGTAAAATCAGCACTTAGTGTGCAATTCAAACCAGATTTATGAATTTAAAGTCTTGACTTTCAAAACAATTGCTGTAGAAACCACTGCATTACATATCTGAGGTTCAATTTATTTATACATGTCTTAATATTTTGAAATAACTTTGAAAAGTAAGCTAAAACGTCTGTGTTCTGGGAAAAGAATACACATTTTGTGTTTCTAAGGCATGCTCTGAGCTGCTAAGCTGACCTGTTGTTTGATGTGGCATGGGAGACAAGTTGGTGGTCTCTCATTCAGTTGGTGTGGACAGATGCATGTTATGGAAAAGAAAATGATCTGGCACAGCTGATGTTTTTGAAGTAAGATCCTGTACAAATGGTGAAGATAAGTTGGCACAAGTACCAAGCTACTTCTTCCTCCCTCTTCAGTGTCATCCTAATCTGGCAGAAGTCTGGAAATCTACATTATGTGAAAATCTCTTCTTAAATTAAAATCATATTCTGGTCATAATTTGATCTTTTTAACTGTTGCTGAACACTCTGCTTAATAAATATAGAGAGTTGAATCTCACAGTCTGAGCTGATAATGCTGTTTTGTGGGATATGTGGTAGCTGAGATATGCTTAAAATAAAGAATTTTTTAAAAAACCTGATATATTGAGGAGTCTTAATTTTGTTTAACACATTACTGAGTATATTCTAGAATTTTATAAATAGTTTTGTAGTCTAAGGAAATGAGCAATGCCAGAACTTCAAATTTCATATCATGTTCCCATGCTTTTCAGAATCCTGTAGAACCTGTGAAAAGCAGAAAGGAAGGATGACTCCTTTGCTTTACTGACTCATAGGGCTTAGTTCAGTCTGCTGCTCAGGTTGTCTAGATTCTTTATTCTGCATTTTCATCTCTTATTCCCTTGGAATCCACAAAATAAAGCTGAAAACATAAATGTGTAGAGGATATTTGGACTACTTCTTCAGAAATAAGGGAAATATTTCTAGATATTTCTGTTTTCCTGTGTAATTACTGTCGGTGATTTAGTGATTTTTATCACAGCCTTACATTTGCCTTCCTTAGAAAAGTTTTCCCTTCATTTTCCCTGACGTATTTTCTTGTAGTCCTGTGTAACTACATCCCTCCCCCGCACTGCACAGTTACTTTGAGTCCTGTAGCTTCTTTTGGACCCTGTTTTGATGTCCACTTTAACTTTTTCCAGTTGCCTAGGAGCAAGATCCATTCTGAGCCTAGTGGAATGTTCTCATTCTCACAAAGTTGGTGGATGATCAACTACCATGGGGGAAGGGAGGTAAAGAAGGGTTAAAACCAGCCACCAGTGTTCTTTTGAAATACTTTATACAGTGTTTTTGGCCTGTATTCATGGTTTAGAAGGTGCCTTTTTTTTTTTTCTTTTTAACAGAAAAGGAACTTTTCCTGTAAGCCCTGAGAAGTTTGAGGCAGAATGCATCCTGTCACTAGACTGCCAGTACTTTGTGAATGTTTCATAACAGCTGAAGCCAGCAGATATTCAAGTTTCTCTCTTAAAGTAAATGCTTACCAAAAAGTAATGGTTTTGATGTAGTGTGGTTAAACATTCAGGAACATACAACACTATTATGTTCTCAAACCTCCATGAGAGGAGGTTGGAGCCAGGTAGGGGTTGGTCTGTTCTCCCTGGTAACAAGTGACAGGACAAGAAAAAAAGGCCTCAAGCTGTACCAGGGGAGGCTTAGATTAGATATTAAGAAAAAATTTCTTCACTGAAAGGGTTCCTAAAAAGTGGAACAGTCTGCCCAGGGAGGTGGTTGAATCCCCATCCCTAGAGGTGTTTCAGAGAGGTGGAGATGAGTTGCTGAGGGCCATGGTTTAGCACTAGCCTTGGTAGAGTTAGAGAATGGTTGGACTCAATGATCTTCAAGGTCTTTTCAAACTGAAATAATTCTGTGATGGTCATGTATGGAGTGACTGATGATAGAGGATCTGCTGTTTGCCAGCTTGAGTAAGTCTCATGAGGATTATGCACTGTTCTAGCTCCCATGGTCATGTAATTTTGCTTGTAAGACACACAGAGAAAGTAGTGGTGAAAGGTTTAAACCTAGCTTAATGCATGCTTCAGTTTTAACTTAGTGCATGTGAGCTCACTATTTCCTGAGTGCTGTAAATCAGCTGATTGTTAGGTTTAAAAGTATTTTTCAAAGGGTGAAAATTTAAGAGTGTTAGATCTGTGGAGACATCTAGCTCTAATTCCTGGTGGAGTCAACAGGGATACATGAACTTGGATGTTTTTTTGAGTCAGAGCCCAAATATTCCCTGTCCTCTTTGAATCTGAAGTTCTGTTGCATCACAAAGTCAGCTGTTTAGATTCAGGAAATCAACACAGGTGCTAGAGAGGACATTTGTGCTTTGGAGTTTCATGGTGCATGTGTGTGGAGGAGTGCATGCTTGCTAAAAGAGAATCTGAAGTTGCATAATACAAATACTAAATATTCTGCCACTACAGTGATACAGTAAAGTAAAAAAAAAAAATAAAATCAACAATAGGTATGCTGAGTGGGAAAATTCTTGTTGTAGCCATAAGGTGGGGATAGAGCAAAAACTGTCTTTTTCTTCCCAGCAAGTAAGTTGTTAGAGAAAATACCCTGTTTATTGCTCCTAAAAAGTATCCTATGGGTTGTGACACTTCCAGATAGTTTTTTTGTCCTGCTCTGCTGAAATATGTAGAGCAATTAATGAATGAAAAAAAAATAAAAAGCCTAATTCACAGCAAAACTGAACATGGGAGCTGTGTAATACACAATCTTATTTCTTTGGTTTTGTCTAGGCCTAAGAGGGTTGGAGCTTTGAGGAATCCTCTGAGGGCCTGAGAGCACTATGCCATTTTAAAAAGAAGCCTTTAATTTCATGGAGTTCTTGGTTATGAATCCACTTATTAAACAGCAAACCAAATAGGTTTCTGATAGGACATTGCTCTGGATGCTTTTGCTTATTTCTAACTTTCCCCCCTAGGCTTTTACCCTTCTGCTGATCCATGATGACAGGGGAAAAGTTAGATATTCAGAGTCTTGTGGGATCTTGAAGTTTGGTTTTTTTTTTTTTTTGTTCTTTGAAACTCAGTATTTCAGCCTCAGATAGTGATCACAGTGATAGGTCTGCAGTTATTTCATAGATTCATTCATAGAATGGTTTGGGTTGGAAGGGACCTTAAAGATCATCTAGTTTCAACCCCCTGCCATGGGCAGGGATGCCTCCCACCAGCCCAGGGTGCCCAAGGTCTCATCCAACCTAGACTTGAACACCTCCAGGGAGGAGGAATCCACAACCTCCCTGGGCAACCTGTTCCAGTATCTCACCACCCTCACTGGAAAGAATTTCTTCCTAACCTCCAGTCTAAATCTCTCCCCTCTTCAAGCTTCATGCTGTTCCTCTTCATGCTAGCACTACCAGTCCTTGTAACAATACCCTCCCCAACTTACATATGGCTCCCTTCAGGGAATGCAAAGCCTCTCTAAGCTCTTCCCAGAGCCTTCTCCAGGCTGAACAGCCCCAACTCTCTCAGTCTTTCCCAAGAGAGGAGGTGCTCCAGCCCTCTGTTCATCTTTGTGGCCCTTCTCTGGGTAAACATAACATAGCCTCATTTTTACAACCCAGTATGTTCTGTGAGCAGTTTTATGCAGGAGGTTTTTTGCACATGTAGTAACCTTAACTACAAAGCATATAGCTTGTGCTGGTTGAGCTGCTGACTTGGCATTCCATTAGTCCTTTATCAGCTGAGAACAGCTAATGATAGGTCATTCTAACTCCTTAAATACAGAGGGGTTTGAGGTGACTTATGATTAGGAGTATATACTTAGGAGGTGTGACTTATATTCCACGTATAAAGTGCTGATGATAGTCAAACAAAATTATAGGCAAACAATTCCTTGTGCCAGAGCTGTAAACTGTATTGCAAATCTAAGTTCTTCAAACTGTTTCAAACCACTGTTTGGTTCAATATACTATAGATATCTATTGGAATGTAGATTCTTTTATATGGTTTAATAGTACTGTAGTTGTAGCTGCTCTAATAGCCTGTTGGGTATGATAAAATAGATAAAATACAATTAATACAACAAATTTCTTACATGTTAGAGTGGCTTCAGGTCTATGGGGAGAGGATTCATAGAATGATAGCCTGTTGGGTATGATAAAATAGATAAAATACAATTAATACAACAAATTTCTTACATGTTAGAGTGGCTTCAGGTCTATGGGAAGAAGATTCAAAGAATGATTTGGGTTTGAAGGGAACTTGAAGGTCATCTAGTTCCAACCCCCCTGGCATTGGCAGGGACCCCCACCACTATACCAGATTGCTGAAGGCTCCATCAAGCCTGGCCTTGAATTGTCTTCAAACTAGAGAAGAGCAGATTTAGATTGGCTGTTAGGTACAAATTCTTTACCATGAGCATGGTGGAACACTGGAACAGGTTGTCCAAGGAGATTTTTGGGTCTCCATCCCTGGAGATATTCAAAGCTNCTAGTTCCAACCCCCCTGGCATTGGCAGGGACCCCCACCACTATACCAGATTGCTGAAGGCTCCATCAAGCCTGGCCTTGAATTGTCTTCAAACTAGAGAAGAGCAGATTTAGATTGGCTGTTAGGTACAAATTCTTTACCATGAGCATGNGACTGAAAGAGTTGGGGCTGTTCAGTCTGGAGAAGAGAAGGCTCTGAGGTCACCTTCTTGTGGCCTTTCAATATCTGAAGGGGGCTACAAGAAAGCTGGGGAGGCACTTTTTAGGATCTCAGGGAGTGACAGGACTGGGGGGAATGGAACAAAGCTGGAAGTGGGGAGATTCAGACTGGACATGAGGAAGAAGTTCTTCCCCATGAGAGTGGTGAGAGCCTGGAATGGGTTGTGCAGGGAGGTGATTGAGGCTCCATCCCTGGAGGTGTTTGCAGCCAGGCTGGATGAGGCTCTGGGCAGCCTGCTGTAGTGTGAGGTGTCCCTGGCCATGGCAAGGGGGTTGGAACTGGATGATCCTTGTGGTCCCTTCCACCCTTGACTGATTCTATAATTCTATGATTCTAAAGTGAGACTTGACAGGGCTCTGGGCAACCTGATCTAGTTGAGGATGCCCCTGCTGACTGTAGAGAGGGTTGGACTGGTGGATGACCTTTGTAGGTTCCTTCCAACCCAGACCATTCTATGATTCTATAAATACAGACTTGCAGCTTTTTGGGGACAGTGGTGAATCTCCCCACTTGACAGCTTGTGGTGCTGCAGACACAGTCAGTTGGAATTCATTCCTTTGCTGTTTGGTGAGCAGTGTTGGGGGGTATGGGAGATTTCTTTGCAGTCCCCAGTCATTAAATTCACACAGACTTTGGTACATAATATTCTCCTGCAGGCTGGGTTATTAATGTTGTCCTGACCAAACTGCTGAAAGATCTTTGCAGGTCATTTGATGCCTGTAAGATCAAATTTCTTCCTCAGGAGGTCATTTTCCTAGGAGAATGATTTCCATGCGTGGAGAGCTTGGTAGAGCATAGAATAACTTCTAGTTTACAAAAGAAATTTGTAAACTAGATTTCCTTCTGGTTTACAAAAGAAATTTGGGCACAGCCTTACTACAGACTAATAATGTGATAGCAGCAGTTAAATCAAGCCAAGGAGGGGCTTCCTCTTAACCTGCTAGCCCTAGGTCAGGCTCTGCAGAAACACACTCCTATTTTGTTTCCTAAGAGTGTAAAAGACAGAGGGGAAGATGGATTTTGACAACTGAGCAGATACTGACTCAAAAATTATAAAGGGCAAACACTTCCAAATCAAAGTCATAAGGAACAGGGTGGGATTAGCTGGAGCTGCTTATCCTTCCTATCAGGCTTAAATTGGTCTGATTGTGCTAGTGCTAACCTCTACAATTGCCAGCCTGATGTGAATGTTATCTTTGAACTTTGAGTGCACAGACAGCTGAGATCATAGAACTGAAATCAGTTTTAATAAGATTTGTGCCAGTTTTCTAAATGGACCAGATAAAGGAAAACATCTAAGTGACATGTAAGCCAGTGTTTAAAATCCTGTTGCATAGCTGCAAGCCTCATGGGACACTTGAACCTCCCTAGTCCTGGCTCATGTGTAAGTGGGATTCTCATTCTTGTGAGACCTCATCTTGAACACTGCATCCAATTCTGATGTTCACATCACAAGAGGGACACAGAGCTGTTGGGGTGAGACCAGAGGAGGCCACAAAGATGACCCAAGGGTTGGAGCATCTCTGAGGATAGGCTGAGGGAACTGGGGTTGTTCAGCCTGGAGAAGAGAAGACTCTTAGGGGACCTTAGAGCTGCCTTCCAATACATGAAGGGAGCCCTCTGGAAGGTTGGAGAGGGACTTTTCATAAGTTCTAGCTACAGGACAAGAGGGAATGATTTTAGGCTGAGGGAGAGTAGTTTTAGACTGGATCTTAGGAAGAAATTCTTCAGTAGGAAGGTGGTGAGACTCTGGAATAGGTTGTCCAGAGAGGTGGAGGATGCCCCCTTCCTGGAGGTGTCCAAGTCCAGGTTGGATGAGGGAGGCCTTGAGCAGCCAAGTCTGGTTGAAAGGTCTCTCTGCCCAGGGCAGGGAGGTTGGAGTAGATCTCTGAGGTCTCTTCCAACCTAAGCCATTCTGTGGTTTCATGATTCTTAACTCTGCAGCCTCTTCTCTATTCTTTGTGAGCATCTTGGGGTTGGTTTGTGGGTTTTGTGGAAGTGGGGTGGTGGTTGGTTTTTAGTGGAAAGAAAGGACAGTTACCAAAGATTGATGAAGAGGCACTGTAGTTAGTACAAGAATCCATCAGCACTCTGTTGCTTTTGAAATTTATCCTGAGTTCAGGAGAATTTAAGGAAAAAGCTTCAAAGGAACTATCAACATCTAGGTGAAGCTTTCTCCTCTTAGACTGAGGTTTATAAAATGAGGAGAGAAGGAGCAGGTGGCTGAGAACAGTTCCAAATAGGAAAAAAAAAAAAACCCCTCACAGTCCAGCCCCATCACTGATGTATTATTTCAGGTTTATACATTGTCTTGCAGACAAACAAACTGAAATTAGTTTGAATCCACTGTGCCAGAAGCTACTTGTGCTGAAGAAGGCTTCAGACTCACAGTCAAGGCAGAATATGATACTTGCCCTGGTCTCAGCTGTTGTGGCTCTGTGGTATGTGCTGTCCTGCTAGCTATGAGTGTGTGAAGTAAGGATCTGCTTTGGCCAAATATCCAGGTCTTGGGAGGCACTGCTGTGTCCATAATATCTGGGGCAATTTCTTTGGACATCAGTCCTGGAGTGGCTTTGGTGTCTCTCCACACTGATTTTGTGGCAGGTCTGCTTTTTCTAATCTCTCCTGTAGAATCTCTGTGCTTTTCTGGATGCTCATACAGAACATTTTCATTAATGGCTTCAGGTTTTCCTAAATTGTGGAATACCAAAAGTTCCCCCAAACAGTCTTCAAGGAGAAATCAAGCACAGAGCCCTGACATAGTACTTCTGAAATACCATTGCTTACTTCACTTTATAGAATCATAGGTTGGTTTTGGTTGGAAAGGACCTCTGAGATCATTGAGTCCAACCATTCTCTAACTACCAAGCCTGCTGCTAAACCATGGCCCTCAGCACCACACCTCTGCCTCTTTGAAACATCTCCAGGGATGGGGATTCAACCACCTCCCTGAGCAGCCTCTTCCAGTCTTTGAGAACCCATTCAGGGAAGAATTTTCTTCTCATATCCACTATAAACCTCCCCTGGTGCAGTCAACCTTTTCTTGACTGCAATTTTTGAAGCTAAGTCTCAACAATGTATGGAATAAGTTGCTGGCTTCAGAAGGTGTTAACTGACCTCTTAGTTTTGTACCTACAGTTTCATTGTTCATGTTCCCCTGTCTTAGGCTGAGCTTTTCTCATGTGCTGAGCAGCTGGCTGGCAGTGCAGCTACAGCCAAGAGCTGGAAGAATAGGCAATATTCAAAGCACAGGATGAGTGCAAGCACAGCAGTTTTACTTTGGCATATTATTTTCCTGAACCTAGCATCTTTTGCAAGGTTTTCCTGGAAATAAAAAGCAAACACCTTTCCAAACCAGCTTTACTTGGGTAGAATGGATGCTTAATTCTGCTGAGTTTCTCCAAAACAAACCTTCATGTGTTGTACCTTGGATATTTCTGCTAACATGGAGTTTTCCCTACTTCTTGCTTGCCTGCTTTCACTCATGAGGAAAGAGGATGGGATTAAGCTGGGTACTCCTTTCTTCTAAAGGAAACTCTGCTAATGGCTCTTTTTTGGTTTGGTTTGGGTTTTTTGGTGAAGTTTCTGGTGAAGCAAAAGGCCATGGGTCTCTCAAATGCTCTCTTAGAAATGTGGGGGTTTACCAAGAAGTTATCATTTTGTCTCTGTTTAGTTTAAAATGTTTGTTCTGCTGTGTGAAGACCTCCTCTGAACCTGTTGGGTTTCATACAGACAACTTCTAGGAAGTTTAGAATTATTTTTCTTTATTATGATGTCATTATTATTCTTTGGGCATTTCAGAAATTCCGGATATTTTCTAAGGTATAATTATAACTCCAGATGGAATTTGGACTACATGAGTCTGCATTATTCTCTGAAGAACTAATTAATTTAAAATATTGGGTTACTCTTTGGTTGAGAATTGGGGGTTTGGGTTTGGTTTTTTTATTTGGTTCTCTGGGTTGGGGTTTCTTTTTTGGTTGTTGTTAGTTTGGTTTGGGGGCTTGGTTTTGTTTGGTTTATTTTGTTTGGGTTTTTTGCTAACTACAGATGCTAGTAGATATTTGGCAGGTCAAGAGAGGTTCTCCTCCCCCTCTACTCTGTCCTGGTGAGGCTGCATCTGGAATATTGTGTCCAGTTCTGGGCCTCTCAGTTCAGGAAGGACCTCAGGGAACTGCTTGAAAGAGTCCAGTGCAGAGCCACAGAAATGCTGAAGGCAGTGGAACATCTTCTTTGCAAGGAGAGCCTGAGGGAGCTGAGGGCTCTGTAGCTTGGAGAGGAGGAGCCTGAGAGGTGACCTCATTGCTGGTGATAAAGATGTGCAGGGTGAGTGCCCAGAGGCTGGAGCCAGGCTCTGCTGGGTGATGCCCAATGATGCACAAGGGGCAGTGGTGGAAGCTGAGGCACAGGAATTTCCATGGAAAGAGGAGGAAAATATTTTTCACTGTGAAAGTGACAGAACCCTGGAACAGGCTGCCCAGGGGGGCTGTGGAGTCTCCCTCTCTGCAGATATTCAAGACCTGCCTGGATGAGTCCCTGTGTGATATGGAATAGGAAATCCTGCTCTGACAGGGGGGTTGGACTGGATGAGTTTTTGAGGTCCCTTCCAACCCCTAACATTCTGTGACTGTGATATTTGAAAGTGGTTTTTTTTTTTTTTTTGTTTTTTTTTTTGCTAACTACAGGAGCTAGGAGATATTTGATATTTGGGGTTTGTGGGTTTTTTTCTAAATATTTGCTATCTTATTCCTTTATTCAAGCATGAAAATCCAATTATGATTCACCTTCCAGAGAAGTCTTCTGATTTCCATAACATTCCTCATATTCTTAATTTTGAAGATTAAGCAGAACTTCTTCCCAGTATTTTCTGTTCCTCTTTTTGGACCCCCTAATTTCAACAGTTAGGGGTTCTAAATGCTAAGGGGAAGAGGTGTAGAGGAGAGGTTGGCTGCAGAGTTGCAGAACATCTGGGTTGTGACCTAAGCAGTTTTACCAACAGTTACCAGGCTCTAAACAGTGAAAAGAGTAGGACCAGCAAATGCTCTGTGTCCCTGACCAAAGGCAGATAGTCCTCTGGGGAGACAGTTCACAAGATGAACCTTTGTTACCCATCCTCTTGCTTGCAAATTGTTCAAATGCTTCCTTCCTTCATAAGCAAACAAGAAGAAAGCATCAGGTGCAATGCAGACATGAACAAATAGTTCATTATTTTTCTTTCATTATTTCATTTTTCTTCTTTGGTCTTACAGAATCACCTGGGTTGGAAGGGACCTCCAAAGGTCTTCCAGTTCAACTCCCCTGCAGTCAGCAGGGACATCCTCAACTAGATCAGGTTGCCCAGAGCCCTGTTGAGCCTCACCTTGAATATCTCCAGGGATGGAGCCTCAATCACTTCCCTGGGCAACCTGTTCCAGTACTCAACCACTTTCACTGTACAGAGCATGTTCCTAAAATCCAATCTAAATCTCCTCTCATTTCAAACCATTGCCCCTTGTCCTGTCCCTCCAGGCCTTCATAAACAGTCCCTCTGCAGCCTTCTTCCAGGCTTCCTTCAGGTACTGGATGGTGGAATTGATTAAATTATTGCTTAAAATTGATTATTGAAAATGATTGATGAAAACCCCTTTGGTTTCATTTTCTTCATGTTTGTTTTCCCTGAGGAGTTCACATTAATGTGAGAAACCTTCTGAAAGTTAGGAGCTGACTGTTTAAAGCTGTAGCAAGTTGTACTTCTATCAGCTTGTTAGAAAACTAATGGGAGGTTTTTTTGCACAAACAAGCCACATCCTCCTCATAGTAGAGGAGCACTTTGAAATCACAGGGTCACAGGATGCTAGGGGTTGGAAGGGACCTCCAAAGATCATCAAGCCCAACCCCCCTGCCAGAGCAGGACCATGGAATCCAGCACAGGTCACACAGGAACACATCCAGATGGGGCTTGAAAGCCTCCAGAGAAGGAGACTATCTTTTCAAGTTTTCTCTTGCCAGTTCCATGTCAGATGATGATGTTTGTTAAGAAGCTTGTGGATCATGTCTGTAGAGCTGAGTACGTTTAACTCCTGTCTGTACCCCCTCTTGCAAAGAAATATGGACCACGTTTGGGGCATAATTCCTGTAACAAAATATCTTTATTTCTGAGCTAATTGAATTTTTGCATGCCCCTGCTGCAGAGGAAGTATACTTTTAATAGGAGTCATGTGTTTAGGGCAGTGACTTTTGCCTTCAACCTCAATTATGTTTGTGTTGTGGCTGTTTGATGTGAAGCCTACGTTTCCTGGGAGTAAACTGCTCAGCAGGATGGAGGTCCTCTTACTATATGCAGCCTGGCAGAGAGAGAGACCTAGGAGTGCTGGGTGACAACAGCTGAACATCAGCCAGCAGTGTGCCCAGCTGGCATGGAAGGTCAATGGCATCTTGGTTTGTATCAGGAACAGTGTGACCAGCAGGACTAGGGATGGAATTCTGCCCTGTATTTGGCATTGGTGAGTCCTCACCTGGATTACTGGCTGTAGTTCTGGGCTCCTCACTTCAAGAAAGACATTGAAGTGCTGGAGCAGGTCCAGAGGGGAGCAATGAGACTGGGGAAGGGACTGGAGGAGAAGTCTGGTGAGGAGAGGCTGAGGGAGCTCGAGGTGTTTAGCCTGGAGAATAGGAGACTCAGGGGGGGACCTCTCTACAACTACCTGAAGGGAAGTTGTAGTCAGGTGGGGGTCAGGCTCTGCTCCCAGGCAGCTTGTGACAAGAGGAGAGGGCATGGCCTGAAGCTGTGCCAGGGAAGGGTTAGGTTGGATGTTAGGAAGCAATTCCTCATGGAAAGGGGAATCAGCACTGGGATGGACTGCCCAGGGAGGAGGTGGAGTCACCATGCCTGGAGGTGTTTAAGGCAAGATTGGATGTGGCACTTAGTGCCATGGTCTGGTCAAGGTGGTGGTGTTAGGGCACAGGCTGGACCTGATGATCTCAGAGCTCTATCCCAGCCTCAATAATTCTGTGATATCACAACCATTGTGTTACCAGTCACTATACAGGAAACAAATCTTCAGAGATTAACAGCAAATGTTGAGCAAAACTATGATTTTTAATACAAGATGCACTCACAATCATTTTTTTTTTTTTTTACCTTGTACTATCCTTGGAAACCCAAAGAAAAATAAATGTTGGTCTGTTCTTGTAATTTCCCCTTTAAATGGGGTCTTGCACCACATGAAACACTTCCCTGACCTCTGGGAATGTCAGAACATGAAACAGAGGAGGAGGATATCCTATGGTGTATAGTACATTAAGGAGATTACCTCAGCAGCATGAAAGGTCCATAACTAATCTACACCAGAGACATGTGAGCTGGTGGAGGAGGAGATTCTTGGGGATATAAAGAAACACAGCAAAACATTTTCTCTAAGGGTAGCTCAACACTTAAATGGAGCAGCAAGAATGGGAGTGATTCAGAATTTCAGTGCCCAATTTGTTCTCTCTTTCCTTTTTTCTTGCTTCATATACACCCTGAATTTCAAGGCTAAGATGGGGTTGATAAGCAATCAAATTCTGCATCTTATGGTAAATTAAGCTGAAGGGGGCAAGAGGTTGTTCCTGGTGTTTGCTTTACAGTAAGAAGCAAGGTTCTCCCTGCTCTAACTCTGGACATCTAATAAGAAAACATTGCAGGAGGTAACTGCTTAAGAGGGAAGCAACATTTATTTAATTTCTTATTTTTCAACACTTCCTAAAGCACTTTGAAACTGTCTCTTTCCACTGGTTTAATGTATTCTGTCTCTGCTTTTGCTTGAGCTTGTATGAAGCTAGTAGAGAAACAAATAATGGAAGATTGAAGCTGCAGCACTCTGCAAGTGAGCCCTAGGAGGTTGGAACTTGGTCATCTGTAAGGTCCCTTCCAAACTCACCCATTCTGTGATTCTATGATCTGTCTGGGATTCACTGGAGGAAACTCAACTTACTGTGGCCTTTCAGTACTTAAAGGGGCCTCTAAGAAAGACTTTTTAGCAGAGTCTGTTGTTGACGGACAAGGAGTGATGGTTTGAAACTAAAAGACAGAGAGATGATTCTGTGATTCAAACTACAGAGGAGGAAAAAATGTTTGACACTGAGGATGGTCAGGCCCTGGTCCAAGTTGCCCAGAGAGGTGCTTGGATGCTTCATCCCTGGAACCACTGCAGGTTGGTTGGGGCTGTGAGCAACCTGCTTTGGTTGTGGATGTCCTTGCTGACTGCAGGGGAGTTGGACTGGATGAGTTTGAAAGGTTTGTTCCTACCCAAACCATTCCATGGAGATGCAGTTCTCCCCACCCATCCTGTGCAGACCTATAGCTGCAGCTAGGATAGACTTGTTCTAACTCCCAGCATTTGATACATGGGTTTTTTTTTTCCCTAGATATAATATTTTCTTTGTTATTTTCCTAACACAATTCTTGGTGACAGATTCGAAGAACTGACCCAAAACTGTGAACAGAGTTTTCCAGAACTAAGGAGCTCATGCAAAGAAATCAATCCAAAGTTTTATCAGCTGGGCTTAAATCTTGCAAATAGCAAAGAGTTTTGAAATCTTTGGGTTGGAAAATCCTGTTGCAATTCTGTGTGTCTGTGAGTCCTTCCTTGGAAGAGTTCCTTAGTTTTTAAGAGAAAAAGAGAATCCAACACTGACTCTAGGAAGGCTTGCCAAAAAAAATTGTTTAAATTATCTTTATTAGGTCATAGTAATCTATTATTCAAATGTCCTAGAATTGTTGGCTCATATACATTGCAATATATCACTTGAGAAGAGTAAGACAACAGAGGAAGGCATCCTAAGCAACTAATAAAATTAATTTTATCCTATTTCCATATTTTTCAGGTTGGGTTTTTGTTTGTTTGTTTTGTTTCTCTCATAAGAAATTACAATTTGTTACTTTTTAAGGCTGTCTTATGTGTTGATTGACCAAATTTTGTAGTCTCCCTGAAATTCTTCTTGCTCTAATTCTGTTTCTTTTCAACAGCAAATGTGTCTTATTCCAATGCTTCCTTGCACCTTGCAGTACTCTCAAACTGTAGATTTTGAGCAGATAATTCATGAAATTCTCCTTCTTCACTAGGAACTGTTGATGGATAACTCAGTCTGCAGATTCACAGAATGGTTTGGCTTGGAAATGACATTAAGATGCATCCAGCTCCAACCCATTGCCAGAGGCAGGGATACCTCCCACCAGCCCAGGTTGCTCAAAGCCTCATCCAGCCTGGCTTTGAACACCTCCAGGGAGGGGACATCCACAACCTCCCTGTCCCAGTGTCTCACCACCCTCATTAGAAAGAATTTCTTCCTAATCTGCAGTTTAATTCTCCCCTCTTCCAGCTCAAACCCATTGCCTCTCATCTTGTCACTCCAAGCCCTTGTCCAAAGTCCCTCTCCAGCTCTTCTGTGGCCCCTTCAGATACTGGAAGGCTGCTCTGAGGTGTCCCAGGACCCTTCTCTTCTCCAGGCTGAACAGCCCCAACTCTCTCAGCCTGTCCCCACAGGGGAGGTTCTCTAGCCCTCTGATCATCCTCATGGCCTCCTCTGGATTCACTCCAACAATTCCATGTTCTTCTTGTGCTGAGGGCACCAGAGTTGTGCACAGTACTCCAGGGGGGGTCTCTCAAGAAGGGAAGAATCACTTCCCTCATCCTGCTGGTTTCTTGGAGTGCATTCACCACTCAGAGCTGTTTGTTGACTGTTCTTAGGGAGTGTTGGGTTTTTAGCTCACAGCTCAGCTCTCTGGTTTTGCTGATTGCCCTTTGAAAGGCACCAGTCTGTGATCAGTCAGTTTGCACTGCAGTTGTGTTTCATTGTCCTCATTGAACACAAGTAATAATTCTCTAGCTGGAAGCTTGCAGAAGACAGATGTAAACATGCCTTGCAGTAAACACTTCCTAAAATGTGCTTAAATTCCTTAAATCCACATTTCTGATTTTGTTAACTTAGGAAAAGCTGGAATATGTATATATATCACAGGATGATAGAATGGTTTGGCTTGGAAGGGGCCTTAAGGATCAGCTAGTTCCAGCCCCCCCAGGCAGGGACATCTCCCACTAGACCAGGCTGCTATATCTTTTAAAAGATCTTAATTAACATGTGTGGAAAATATTTTGTGGTAGTTGATGGTTTCTAGCTGCAGAGCTGTATTGGTGTAATCAGTAACACAGCCTTGCTGAAGTTCCAATTATTGTTGGTTTTGTTTTAATTGGAATGCAATAACATCTATGCACAGGACAGTAGGAATTGGAAGGTTTCCTTCCAATACCTGAAGGGGTCCTAAAGAAAGGCTGGAGAGGGACTTTTCCTAAGGGTGTCTAGCAACAGGACAAGGGGGGGATGGTTTTAACCTAAGGGAGAGTAGGTTTAGACTGGGTCTTAGGAAGAAGTTCTTCAGTATGGGGGTGGTGAGACTCTGGAATAGGTTGCCCATGGAGGTTGTGGATGCCTCTTCCCTGAAGGTGTTTAAGGTCAGGTTGGATGAGGGCTTGAGCAATCAAACCTAGTTGAGAGGTGTCCCTGCTCATGGCAGGGGGGTTGGAGTAAATGGTCTCTGAGGTCCCTTTCAACCTAAGCCATTCTGTGATTCTATGAAGAAGAACATAAGGAAATACCTTTCCCCTCAGGAAAAGCCCACAAAGAGGAGATGTAAGCTCCAACAGAAGCGGTTCTGAAGCCCTCTGAGCTGAAAGGAAGCCAGCTATGAAAAATTTACAGCCCATAACTCTATGACACTCTGCCCTCAGTTATGAGTTAGGCAATTTACTTTCTCTGGATATCTGTTCCTCAGCAGGATCCAAATCTTAGTTCAGCTGAGGTAAATGCTGATCACTATCTAAAGGGTGGAGCTGGACTCTTTTCCTTGGTGCCCAGTGATAGGAGACAGCAGGTGTAAACTAGAACACAGGAGCTTTCACTTCAGGAAAACCTTCTTCACTTTGAGGGTGAACAGGCTGCCCAAAGAGGTGCTGGAGGCATTCAAAACCCACCTGGATGCATTCCTGTGCAACCTGATCTGGGAGAACCTGCTCTAGCAAGGGGGGAGGGAGGGTGGAGTCAATGATCTCCAGAGGTCCCTTCCAGCCCCTTCTATTCTGTGATTCTGTGAACCAGCAGAAGTTATTAACATTTAAGAGATCAGCATTAAAAAACTGTAGAACTGGGTATCTTCTCTCCAGTAACAAAAACCATTCCTCTCCCTGCCTTGAAGCATGAAATCTTCTAAGGGGCTCAGCCACTGTGGTTGCTGAAGGAAAGTGATCAACTGGCAGAGATAAAGAAGTTTTCAGGTGAACTCTCTGTGATGTCCATCATTTTTACTTTTCAAGGTTGTTGACATCATTTTGTATGGGTGTCTGTAGGAGTGCCCTGCTGAGGCCACAGCTGCAATCCTGTGTCCAGTTTTGGGTTCCCCAGATCAAGAGAGACAGAGACCTGCTGGAGAGAATCCAAGGGAGAGCCATGAGGATGCTTAGGGGACTTGAGCATCTCCCTGTGAAGAGAGACTGAGAGCCCTGGGGCTGTTTAGTCTGGAGAGGAGAAGGCTGAGAGGGATCTGATCAATGTCTATCAATAGCTGAGGGGTGGGGGTCAGGAGGAGGGGGCCAGGCTCTTGTGGGTGGTTCACAGTGATAAGCCAAGGAACAATGAGTTCAAACTTGAACATAGAAGATTTCAGCTCAACATGAGGAGAAACTTCTTTCCAGTGAGGGTGACAGAGCCCTGGAGCAGGCTGCCCAGAGGGGTTGTGGAGTCTCCTTCTCTGGAGACTTTCAAACCCCACCTGGATGCATTCCTGTGCAGACTACCCTAAGTGATGCTGCTCTGGCAGGGGGGTTGGACCTGATGATCACTTGAGGTCCCTTCCAACCTCTGATGTACTGTGAGACTGTGATACATTCTGGGGCAAACATGCCCTGTTCAGACTGCTGTAACTCCAAAGCCCTACTGCTGAAAATGGAAGTGAGATTTTGCCCCAGTAGGTTTGACTGCTGCATCTTGCTCTGAAGCCCTCCAAACTGCTTTTGATTTCTCTGTGCCCCTGGATGTTAACTAAGTGAAGGCATCTGTACTGCAGCTAAAGCAGGGGGGTTGAATACTAAGCTTCCACACCAGCAGATATTTTGGGCAAGTGTTTACCTTTACCACGAGGTTGTTGCTATTATGGGACTGGTGTAGTCATATGCTGAACTTTGTTTTCTTAAATGCACTTCTAATTCTTTGCTTTGTTTTGGGGTTTTTATTGTTTGCATAAGAGCACCACATGCTAATTCACCACATGATGTGTGAGCAACAGTCCAAATATCACAAAGTCAGTTCCAAAGTCCAGGCTCCCTCTCATAAAGCAAAATCCTTACTCCAAACTCAAATCACCCAGAACTTTGGAGTATCTTCAGAGTGAAATACTTCTCAGGACAACTGCAGGAATCTTGATATATAACCCACAGTGGGGTGGCCAGAACCCTCTAGTGCTGCAAATATACTACATAATTTACACATGATGACAAGATCAATGTTTTTATAAGAACTTCTTCAAAAGAAGGAGGAGTAGGAAAACAACTCAAAATAAACAGAGGCAATTTCCTCTTCTTCTAAGCCAACATTGGGTACAGCTGTGATGGCAGCCAACACCTTTTTGGCACAGAGCCCTGCCAGTTGCTTCAGCCCAAATTCAGAGAGACACAACACACCTCCTCTTCTGCAACTTTCCAAACCTTATTGGGACTTTGCCTTGCTGAAAGAGGCGGGGGGGGAAGTTGCATCTAGAATCATAGAATCATAGAATCATAGAATCAGTCAGGGTTGGAAGGGACCACAAGGATCAGCCAGTTCCAACCCCCCTGCCATGG
>VXBD01003976.1:119597-130485 GCA_013399975.1 Indicator maculatus | reverse complement strand
CCTCCCTTGCCCTGCTGGCCACACTTCTCTTGATGCAGCCCAGGCTCTGCTTGTCTCTCTGGGCTGCAAGTGCTCACTGCTGGCTCCTGTTGAGCTTCTCCTCCACCAGCACGCCCAAGTCCCTCTCCTCAGGGCTGCTCTCCAGCCAGTCCCTGCCCAGCCTGGATTTGTGCTTGGGATTGCCTCGACTCAGCTGCAGGACTCTGCTCTGCTCTGTTGCTGTGGTTCACTCAGGTCCTTGTATGTCACTCCATCAGCCACAGGAGATGACATCCCAGGTAAGTGGGGCAGAAGCAGATCTATGCCATCTCATCTTACCTTCCCACATCAAAGGCCCCAGCACAAGGTGAGGTATGAGCTGCCCTTGCTGCAGTTGCTCTCATCTGCTGAATGCTGTTTTGAGCCCACCTGGCAGCCAGCATGAGTTAGACCAGCTTCAAATCTTCCCTTACCTACCCCAGAAACATGAGGCTGGGCAGTTTTCCTACCTTCCCTTTCCTTCCTCACCTTTTCAGGTGCAGCAGCAGAGGTGATGTCTGTTCCCCCTCCCAGAAGCCTGTTTGGATTGTCTAAATTTCAGACCATGAGGACTGGCCGTGTCTGAGGGCTGAGTGCTATGCCAGGTGATTACTGAGCTTGATTAAGGAAATTTGCAATGTGTGCAAGTCAGAATCACTGCAAACTCACTGGAAAGGATGAATGACTTTACCCTGACTCCTCTGCTCCCAAGCTTTGATCTCCTGAGACAAATGAATTTTTTGAGTGCCAGAAAGATTTGCAGTGCTTTGTAGTGAGTAAAACGTCTTCATTCTGCCAGGATGTGGTACTCAGACATGATTCTGAAGTGAATCATGGTCTGGGAGAGAGAGGTGACTCTCACTACAATCTCTTTATCATCCTTCCTTTGAGGACTATGGCTTCACTGTACCAGCTATGGAGAAGCACAGTTGCTCTTCTGAAGCCAAGAAAGGAAAACCAAATCTGATTTCAATAAGAGGTGCTGGAAGCTGTCTTGTGTTCAGTTACACACAGAGGGATTTTATTTTAAGCTCCCTCTGTCAAATGCAGTTCTGTGCTGTCCCAGTTCTGTTTTCCAGAGTATCTGGAGGAGTCATAGAATCACAGAATTGTTTCATTTGGAAAAGCCCTCTCAGTCATCAAGTCCTACTGTCAGCCTGACACCACCACACCCTCTACATCATGTCCCCAAGTGCCATGGCCACACATTTCTTGAATACCTTCAGGGATGGGGACTCCACCACCTCCCTGGGCAGCCTGTTCCAAGCCTTGACCACTCTTGCAGCAAAGAAATTGTTCCTAATCTCCAACCTAACCCTCCCCTGGCACAATTTCAGGCCATTTCCTCTCATCCTAACATCTGATACTAGAGAGAAGAGACCAATCCCCACCTCACTTCAACCTCCTTTTAGGCAGTTGTAGGGAGCCATGAGTTCTTCCTTCATCCTCCCCTTCTCCACCCCCTGTTCTCTCAGCTGCTCCTCACCAGTCCTGTTCTCCAGACCCTCCACCAGCTTTGTTGCTGTGGTAGTTTAGGGCTATGCCTTTAAAAATTTTCACAGATTTAGAGCAGAAAGTACTGAAAATGTAAATACATCACTGTTGGGTGTAAAAAGGAAAAGAATGATTATTCTAAACAATTACATTGGGGGGGGTATCTCCCATGAGATTTGGTTCCCCACACAATCTTTAGTTCTGTTCAGTTCTGTTCTGAGCTTCTCTTCTTCCTTCTTCACTGGGAAGATACTAAAAGGCTTTTGCTGACCTTGGCTGCTTTATTTTGACTGGTATTAACCTATTCTACTTCTTTTCTCTCTTCCCTTTCTAGAGGGGGAGGCAGAGAGGGGAAAGCAGGGAGCCAGCTTCCCCTGGTCTTTGGCCAGGGGGGGTCCTTGTGCTGTTTTATTAATTGCAAATCCCTGTAAATATTATAAATCCTGCATATTTGTACATATCCATTGTATTCCAATGTAGATTATAGTTTTGCTTGTAAATACAGCTCCATTTGCTTCCCAGCTGAGCTGATCTGGTAAAGTTAATGGTGGGAGGTGGGGGTGGAATTTCAGCCCACCACAGATGCTTTTCTCTGGAGCTGCTCCAGCACTTCAGTGTCCTTCTTGGAGTGAGGAGCCCAAAACTGAATTTGGTATTTGAGATGCAGCCTCACCAGTGCCAGAGGCCTGTGATCTGCCAAGATGGACTGCCTAAAGCCTTTTTTCTTCATTTCCTACCAGACCCCTTTTTAGCAGGCTGAACCCTCAGGCTTTCAACCATAGGTGAGATTTTCTGTCAGTTAGATTATCTGGCACTGTCTTTTTTAAAATCCATTTGGAGGATCTTGCTGTTGAGTATTTCATATTTACAGTTGGTCATCCAAGTGTTTTATTAAAAAAGGATTTGTGGTTTTCATTTTCTAGAGACTGTGAGTGCTAAGAGCACCTGAGCAACCTGCTGTAGTGTGAGGTGTCCCTGGCCATGGCAGGGGGGTTGGAACTGGATGATCCTTGAGGTCACTTCCAACCCTGACAATTCTGTGATTTTCTGTTGTGAGAAGGAATGTGAAGAGCTTGTCCTATGTGTACTGAGGGATTGGGTTAAAAGGCTTTAAACCATAGCTCCCACAAGAGGGAATTGGCTACATCAGCTTTTGGCTATATTAAGCAGGATTTCCCCCAACACAGCATCTTAAAGATGGGTCTAGGCTACATTTGTTTAAGTCAAACATGCATGACATACAGAAAAGAAATGGTGGGAGGGTGGTGTAGACATAGCAAAAATATGCCTTAGAGTGGAGTAAGCTATGCCATGAATATCATGGCCTGAAACTGTGCCAGGGGAGGTTTAAGTTGGAGATTAGGAGAAATTTCTTTGCTGCAAGAGTGGTCAGGCATTGGAACAGGCTGCCCAGGGAGGTGGTGGAGTCACCACCCCTGGAGATGGTCAAGAAGTGCATAGGTGTGGCAATTCAGGGTACAGTTTAGTGGTCCTGGGGGTTGGGTTGTGGTTGGACTTGACGATGTTAGAGGTCTTTTCCAGCCCTAATGATCCTGTGGTTCTATGATTCTTTCATCTTACTGTAAATGTGATGCAATTTACCTTTCTGCTGCTGTGTCTGATTTCACAATCACCATGTAACCTCTTGCACGAAGCCAGTTGTGAAACATTCATGGATTTGTCTTTATTACAATATTTTCCTGCTCTGATTTGTTTTGGCAAGCTGAAACCACTCTTTAAAAAAGGGCCAACCATCAGTTTTATTGAGTCAGATCATCCCACAGGAAAAGGAAGGGTTTTGTGTCCACCTGAATTTCCCTCATTTGATTTTTTTCCACTTCATCCCAGGTGGATTGGTAGGTTTGGTGATGGAGAGGGTTCCAAATTTTAACTGACAATCTGCTTGGAGTTGGGCAAATGTTTTTTTCAAGCAGATGCTACAGAGTCTAGGAGAAAATTGGACTGATATGATACATGATATGATACAAGATAAGATATGATTTGATATGATATGATATGATATGACATGATATGATATAAGATATGATATGACATAAGATATAAGATAAGATATGATATGACATGACATGATATGAGATAACATAAGATATGATATGACATAAGATATAAGATAAGATATGATATGACATGACATGATATGAGATAACATAAGATATGATATGACATGATATAAGATATGATATGATATGACATGATATAAGACATGATCTTTGAGGTCTCTTCCAACCTTCTTGATTCTATGATTCTATTCTATGATATGAGTCACACCCAGAGAGAAAGGTAGGGGCTGGAAGGGACCTCTGGGGAGCCAAGACCAAGATTTGTATGGCTTTCATTGGGTGAGGGCTCTCCAAAGATTTCAGTTCTAATTTCCATTCTGCCTTTCTGGTGTTTGTGAGTACAGCTCACAAAGCCCTGGCTTTCATCTCAAATGTGGTGATGCCAATCACAGTGCAGGCTGCAGGGTTAGGCCCTGTTTTACAAAGGGTGAGTGTCTTATAGAGGCATAGAATTGTTAGGGTTGGAAGGGACCTCAAGGAGCATCCCGTGCCACCCCTCCTGCCATGGGCAGGGACACCTCACACTAGATCAGGTTGCTCACAGCCACATCCAGCCTGGCTGCAAAAACCTCCAGGGATGAGGCTTCTACCACCTCCCTGGGCAACCTGTGCCAGTGTCTCACCAGCCTCATGGGGAAGAATTTCTTCCTAACATCCAATCTGAACCTACCCACTTCTAGTTTTGTTCCATTCCCCCCAGTCCTATCACTCCCTGACACCCTAAAAAGTCCCTCCCCAGCTTTCCTGTAGCTCCCTTCAGATACTGGAAGGTCACAAGAAGACCTCCTTCTCCTCTCCAGACTGAACAGCCCCAACTCTCTCAGTCTGTCTCCATAGCAGAGCAGCTCCAGCCCTCTGATTATCTCCTCTTAGACTTAGCTGAAAGCAAATAGGAAAAAAAAAAATCAACTTTAACCATTTTAAACCAGATGATGCTTTTCATCTGGAGTAAGTTTATCCTTAGGAGGGGACAACTGCACAGCACAGCCCTACTACAGTACTACCTCATTGTAGTACCAATAAACCAACTATTGAATAACCACATTTTTCAAAAGGAGCATTCCAGCTGATTGCAGAAGTCCTTGCAAAGCCAGCAGGCAAGGGAGGATCCTGCAGATTAGCACAGACATAAAAATGTGAGCCTTTTTCAGGTCAGTTTGGGGAAATGGCAAGAGTCATGGGGGCTGGGGGCACACCTCTTCAAGGAGACCACACCATCATTTCATCCTGATGATGGCATTTCAGCAGCATGCTGCTGTTCAAGCTGATTTCCCCTCCCCTCCTTCCCCCTCTGCATATTTTAGCCATTGAGTTCCAGCTTTCTTTAGACAAGTAAAATGACAGCCCTTTCCTTCTGCAACAGAAAATTAACTGGTCCAAATAGGATTCAGTGTTGGGTGCAGTAAAAGTCAGCTGATGAATTATTTTTTTTTTCAATTCAAGAATGAAATGTGGGAAATCCTTCTACCTGTGAACTTCCATGCACTTTCATGGGGGAAAAAAAATACAATTAGCAATAAGACATCCCACTCCTGCTTTTTAAAAGCTGCATTGTGCATCATTTCATAGAATCATAGAATTGTTTTGGTTGACAAAGCCCTTCAAGATCACCCAGTCCAACCATTCTCTAACTCTACCAAAGCTGGTGCTAAACCATGGCCCTCAGCACCACATCTCTGCCTCTTTGAAAGACCTCTAGAGATGGGCATTCAGTCACCTCCCTAGGCAGCCTCTTCCAGTCTTTGAGAACCCTTTCAGTGAAGAAGTTTCTCCTCATATCCAACCTAAACCTCCCCTGGTGCAGCTTGTGGCCATTTCCTCTCCTCCTATCACTTGTTACTAGGGAGAAGGGACTGACACATTGTGGAAGTTGCCATCCCAGGTTAGGTCCAGTTTTGGTATGGGTAGAGACCCAAGAATGTGGTCTTGGGAAACAAGCAGGGAGTTTTCTGAGTTGACAGAAGGAAGAAGAAGGTAGTGGGGATCTTTATCCAGAGAATTTTTATCCTCTCTTGTAGCTGGATGTGCAGAGAGGAAAAAGAGGAAAAGTGTCTTTGTATAGTAGTAAGGTGGAACCAGAATTCAATCCCTCTCCACTGGGAAAGTGCTTCTACAAATGGAACAAATTTATTAGGAGAGAAGGGAAAGATCTGCTCCTTAATGGCCACTCCCCAAAGAGTTAGGTCTTTCAGCTGGGACCAGGCAGCCTGGGATCAAATTCTTGTTCCACTTGGAGCATGGCAGGGGCTTCAAGCAGCTCACCAGCTGTGGTTCACCCTCACCTATACAGAGACCAGCAGAAATCTGCATCCTCCCTGGATGAAGTGGGAGCTAAGCAGCTGAAGAGCGTTGAGGATGCCAAAAATTAGGCTGAGGGTGTAAGCAGGGATGCAAACACCTATGTCCCATGGAAGAGCTGAACCCAAACACTTCCACACCCTGAGTGTTTCATCCCAGCAGAAAGGCACTGCAAATTCTGCAGCTACCCCTGGGTAAATTCATCAACCATGAATGTTTGCTACCCTGACAAAGAGACACAGAGCCAAGTACTGAGTTAACCAAGTGAGACTTTAGGCTCATCCTTGCCTCCAGTTTGTACTACTATTTTATAACCCCAGAGAACTACTTGTTTTAAAGCTCTGCAGCAAGCCAGACATTTAATAGAGTCATAATCTGCAATCTTTGCCACATTGCATTGTAGGCAAGTGGAGTTATTGGAAGGAACAGCACATTGAGGAATTGTTTCCAGGTTATTAGAGCACTTTCTTGCTCAGTTTTTCCATATAAAGGCTCTGGATGTATACTGTCATCATCCTCACTTGAGGATTTTGAGATTTAGAGGAAAAAATCATCATGATAAGTTTTGGGTAGAGTCCCAGTTATATGAATAAGCCATAATGTTCTATGGAGCTTTTATCACAAGGCTTTCCCCCTCCCCCTGCCCCAAATGATGCTTCTAGGTGGCAATATTAATCTCTTTTGCTCAAAGAGCATTGGCACGACAAAAAGAGTTGGGGTCAGCATTGGTCTTGGAGGTTTTCTCAGGCTCAGGAAAAAAAAATTAGCCCTGAGGAAAAGCTGAACAAAGCATGATTCTTTCTCAGAGAGCATAGAATCATAGAACTCCTTCAGTTGGAGAAGCCTTCTAAGATCACCCAGTCCAACCATCAACCCAACCCCACCATGCCCACTAAACCATGTCTCAGAGTGCCATGGCCACACCTTTCCTAAACACATCCAGGAATGGCCACTCTACCACCTCCCTGGGCAACAAACTTGGCTAAACCTTTTGAGAATCATGGAACAGGAAGCCTATATAGAAATCTGACTCTCTCAGAAATTATTTCTGCCACACAAAACTGTGATTCCATCCTTTTTCTTCTCCCTGTTACAATTCTATTTGTCAGTTCACTTAGGGGTGTCTTCAACTGGAGTACTGCATCCAGTTCTGGAGCTCCTATTNGTGTGAGGTGTCCCTGGCCACGGCAGGGGGGTTGGAACTGGCTGATCCTTGTGGTGCCTTCCAACCCTGACTGATTCAATGATTCTCTGATTCTAGATGTTCTCATTAGACAGTGAATATATCTGGTTGTAACACTCCTGCTGAAGATGCTGCTTTCTACACCTCTTTCTCTTGCTCAGATCCATCTATAGTGAGACTAATTAAAGTTTAGCAGATGGCTGACATTTCAGTAGCCCTAGAATCATAGGATCTTAAAAGCATTAAGGTTGGAAAAGACCTCTAAGATCATCCACTCCCACCATCAACTCAACACCACCATGCCCACTAAACCATGTCCCCAGGTACCATATCTTGAACACCTCCAGGGATGGGGACTCCACCACCTCCCTGGGCAGCCTGTTTCAATCCCTGACCACTCTTGCAGCAAAAAAAATTTCTCCTAATCTCCAACCTAAACCTCCCCTGGTGCAACCTGAGGCTGTTTCCTCTTGTCCTATGACATGTTACATGGGAGAAGAGACCAACACCCACCTCACTGGAACATTCTTTCAGTTGTAGAATGCAAAAGAGTAGTGAAAAATGAAAATGCCACCTCTCAGTGTTTGGGGTTTTTTTGTTTTTTCGGTTTTTTTTTCAGAATTTTTGGAGTCTGGTTGCACAAATGCATGCATCTTAGCAGAACTAAGCACACTAAAGCACATTTTGCTAGGTAAGCATTCTGCAAACCTGAATTTCTGTGTCTACCACAGTGCAGTCCTAGTGTCACAGAATGCTTTGAGTTGGAAGGGGCATTAAAGATCATCCAGTTCCAACTCCCTTGCCATGGGCAGGGACACCTCCCACCAGCCCAGGTTGCTCAAGGCCTCATTCAAGCTGGCCTTGAACACCTCCAGGGAGGGGACATCCACAACCTCCCTGGGCAACCTGTTCCAGTATCTCACCACCCTCAATGTCAAGAATTCCTTCCTAAGTCTCCCCTCTTCCAGCCATTGCCCCTTCCCCTATCACTACCAGCCCTTGTAAAAAATAGCAAATTATATCAGGTTATATCAGCTTTAAAACCCAAATTATCTTCCTTGGAAAGCTGCCCAGTGTCTGTAAGCAGGATGTTCCCAGCCTTAGCTGGCTGTCCCCTGCCAAGAGAAAAGTCTGCTCCCAAGGAACAGGTAACAGAAGTTCTTACAGCAGGAAACTAAGCCAAGAATTTTGAAAGATGCCAAAAAAAGAAGGGAAGGATGTGGGATTGTGTAGAGTGGCCCAGGACACTGTAACTAAGAAGAATAACAGAGTTAAACATGGCATAGGAAAATTAGTCTGATTTAAGGGATTTTGGTGGGGGTTTTGTTTTCCTTTTTTATTTTTTTTTCCTTTTTGTGCTAATAATGAAATCTATTAAGCTGCAGAAAGTTTTCCAAGAGAAGTGGTAGAATAAGCATCCTTGGGGATATATAAAAAGAGCCTGAACAAAGCTCTCTAACCCATAAAATAAGGAAGAGTCTGGCACCGACCTGCGAGATGGAAAAAGTGAAGAAACCTCTTTTTTCAAGAACTAATTTCCACCAGCCTGCCAGGACATAAAACTAAACAGTTAAAAAAAAGTAAGGCAGGCAGAAATATGGCTGCAAACACAGAGAGATTTATCTGGAGGCTCTTAATTGGTTGTCAATAAATCGAGTTCCCTGGTGAGAAGGGAAAGCTCTAAGAAGTATTTCTAGACCACGAAATTGTCCTCCACTGAAAGCAAATTGAAGCCTTATTTTTAGCAGTGTGTTCATCAGCTGCTGCTTGGATGCATGTTTGTCTCCTTTGCCCAGTAAAATGATGCTTTTTTTTTTTTTTGGTTGTTGTTTTGCTTCCTAATAGCAACCAAAGGAAAAGGTGACCTCTGGGGAGAAAAAAAAAAAAATTGATGTTGCTTTATGGGTAAGGAAAAGGGACTTTTGGAACACAGATGTAAAGGTCTTTGGCTCTCTTGAGAACACAAGTGGGCAACCCTCGTGGATTTTCACAGTGGTTGGGCTGCTTAACAGTTTAAACATCATTTAACTGTCTAGACAGGGTACAGCAACAGCCACTGTGTGAGAGGAGATCAGGGCAAGCCTTAAACTCAGCAAAAGCTGCTTCTAGTGAGTGCTGTGTCTAGTTCTGGGCTCCTCAGTTTAAGAAGGACATTGGGACATTTGAATGTGTCCAGAGAAGGGCAACGAGGCTGGGGAGGGGTCTGGAGCACAGCCCTGTGAGGAGAGGCTGAGGGAGCTGGGGGTGTTCAGCCTGGAGAAGAGGAGGCTCAGGGCAGACCTCATTGCTGTCTACAACTACCTGAAGGGAGGCTGTAGCCAGGAGGGGTTTGGTCTCTTCTCCCAGGCAACCAGCACCAGAACAAGAGGACACAGTCNCTATGATTCTATGATTCTATGATCCTATGATTCTATGACTCTATGATCCTATGATTCTATGATTCTATGATTCCATGATTCTATGATTCTATGATATGTTCTCTCTCTTTTTTTTTTTATTATTTTTTTCCCCATAAGAAAAGCCAACTGAAGGAAAAGCTGCCCTTGGAAAACATCAGTAAAACAAAGCTTGTTAACATTCCTAAGTGTGTGGAGAGCTGGTGATGAGGGAACCCTGTGATCACAGTCTCACAGTATATCAGAGGTTGGAAGGGACCTCAAGAGATCATAGAATCATAGAATCAAGAAGGTTGGAAGAGACCTCAAGGATCATGGAGTCCAACCTGTCACCCCACACCTCATCAGGTCCAACCCCAATCCTGCCAGAGCAGCATCACTTAGGGGTAGTCTGCACAGGAATGCATCCAGGTGGGCTATTAGGAAAAATATGGCTGCTGCAAGTGCTTTGGGAATCAAAAGCTCCTTTAATTATCCTTTTGATAATGAGATTAAAGACACCTCATTGATTTGGCACAGAAAGCCTTGGGGCCACTTGGGTTTTACTCTGCTACCATTAGATGCTATCACCTTTTTTTTTTTTTTTTTCCCCCTTCCTGGGCTTTGTGTTCAATAGAGTGCAGCCTCTTCAAAGGTTTGGCCTTGAAGCTCTTCTGCCAAAGTGAGAAGACCACCAAGATTTTCTTCAAAGCCCTGTGAGGTAGTGGTCCCAGCATGCCATTATTCATGGCATGTTTGCCATTCTTGCGGTGGGTGCCCAGACCGCTTTGGCCAGGGAGTCTACTGCAGTCAAACAAGAAAGTGCTCCTGCTGAAGGCACTAAACTCTCCCCAAGGCTAGCTGAGTCTCATTACCCAGCATTTCCATTAAAGAAAAACCAACTGAAGGCATAACTCAAGGATGGAAAAAAAAAAAGAAAGAGGAGAGTCGTGCTCTTTGTCACATCAGCCAGCCCGCTATTGCGAGAGACTCCTCTGCAAGCTTTCACATCTCCAGCCTGGTGGGAAACAGCCTTTTAAAGCCTTGGAAACTGCTCATTTAATAATATTAAAAGATTTTAAAACCACTTTTATTATGAGGTAAAAGGATATTGACTTTTCTCATGATTTCCCAGTCCCAGCAATCTCTTATTAATTAAAACATTGTGTGCCACGGGCTTGGCGTTCCTTTCCTACTTCCCTCTGCCTTCTCTTTACTTTTCAGTTGCTCACAGGTTTGGGAGAGTTCTGTGCTGAAAAAATAGTTTGGTGTCATTCTTGCATGGTGAGCAAGCAGCTCTAGCCTGAAGGGATATATGGCTGCTTAGGTAGAATGGAGTGGGAGAGAAGAAGAGAAGGGGAGAGGAGAGGAGAGGCTCAGAGAGGAGAGGAGGGAAGAGAAGGGAAGGGAAGGGAAGGGAAGGGAAGGGAAGGGAAGGG
>VXBD01003976.1:89462-103809 GCA_013399975.1 Indicator maculatus | reverse complement strand
CACCAAGTGCCACGTCCATTCCCCTCTTGAACACCTCCAGGGATGGTGACTCCACCACCTCCCTGGGCAGCCCATTCCAATGGCCAACCACTCTCTCCATGAAGAACTTTCTCCTCACCTCCAGCCTAAACCTTCCCTGGCAGGCTGAGAGGAGACCTTCTAGCTTTCAAGGTGGGGGTTGCTCTCTTCTCCCTGGTATCAGGTGATAGAACAAGAGGAACTGGCCTGAAATTGTGCCAGGGAAGGGTTAGATTGGAGATTAGGAAAAATTTCTTTCCTTCGAGAGTGGTCAGGGATTGGAACAGGCTGCTCAGGGAGATGGTGGAGTCCCTGGAGGTGTTCAAGAAATGTGTGGCCATGGCACTTGGGGACATGGTTGAGTGGGCAGGGTGGTGTTGGGTTGATGGTTGGACTGGGTGATCTTGGAGGACTTTTCCAACCTTAATGATTCTATGAATGTTGTTTCCTCTTTCCCCCCTCCCCCTTTTAAAAGCATCCTAGGTCCCCACCCTAGCACTGCATACTACACCAGAGTAATTTTCCAGGCTTTTATAAACACTGGGCTGCAGGGGAGCTGGGGAGGGACTTTTTACAAGAGCTTGTAGTGACAGGATGAGGGGCAGTGGCTTTGAGCTGGAAGAGGGGAGATTGAGACTGGAGATTAGGAGGAGATTCTTTCCAGTGAGGGTGGTGAGACACTGGAACAGGTTGTGGATGCCCCCTCCCTGGAGATGCTTGAGGCCAGGCTGGATAGAGCCTTGAGCAGCCCGGGCTGGTAGGAAGTGTCCCTGTCCATGGCAGTGGGCTTGTAGTTGGATGATCTTTAATGTCCCTTCCAACCCAAACCATTCTGTGATTCTGTGATTCTGAAATTCTGAGATTCTATGATTCTGTGATTCTGTGATTCTCTGATTCTCTGATTCTATGATTCTCTGATTCTGTGATTCTGTGATTCTCTGATTCTCTGATTCTATGATTCTCTGATTCTGTGATTCTGTGATTCTCTGATTCTCTGATTCTATGATTCTCTGATTCTGTGATTCTGTGATTCTCTGATTCTCTGATTCTATGATTCTCTGATTCTGTGATTCTGTGATTCTCTGATTCTCTGATTCTATGATTCTCTGATTCTGTGATTCTGTGATTCTCTGATTCTCTGATTCTATGATTCTCTGATTCTGTGATTCTGTGATTCTCTGATTCTCTGATTCTATGATTCTCTGATTCTGTGATTCTGTGATTCTCTGATTCTCTGATTCTATGATTCTCTGATTCTGTGATTCTGTGATTCTCTGATTCTCTGATTCTATGATTCTCTGATTCTGTGATTCTGTGATTCTCTGATTCTCTGATTCTATGATTCTCTGATTCTGTGATTCTGTGATTCTCTGATTCTCTGATTCTATGATTCTCTGATTCTGTGATTCTGTGATTCTCTGATTCTCTGATTCTATGATTCTCTGATTCTGTGATTCTGTGATTCTCTGATTCTCTGATTCTATGATTCTCTGATTCTGTGATTCTATGATTCTGAGATTCTGAGGTTCTGAGGTTCTGTGGTTCTGTGGTTCTGTGGTTCTATTCTGCAGGGACTGAGCAATTGTGTTATTGATCAGGAAGGGTCTATGTGACCTGCTGGTCATACAGTTCTAATGAAAAGGAGCAAATTGTGGAAATCAACATTTCACTGAGGGAGGAAAAAAACAAAGCCTATTTTCTGAGCAGCTACACTCAAAAAGCAAAATACCAGGGAGCTGCCAAAGATGAAAATACTGCATTGATTGAAAGCAAAGCAAATATTTACACAAATAAATGCAAACTGAAGGCTGCAGGTTATCCTAGCTGTGAGTTGTGTGAAATTCTCAGTCTTATCTTCTTTAAAGCAGAGGAATAAAGTGCAGTCCTAAAATCAAGGGGACTCATTTTTTTAAAACCTGGCATGCAAATCTCTCTAGATATAGTGTGGCTGACAGAAAACATGCTGAGCTGGAGTTTGCTTTCAACATTTGTGTGGCTGCCAGAGTACTACACTCAGAGATATTTAGGCCAGAAGGGACATTAGATCATCTAGTCTGACCTCCTGTGTAGCACAGCCCATTGCCTATTACCTAACTGCCTCTGCATTGAGTCCATCTAATCTGAGTTCAGCTGCCATCACTGCTTCTTGTTAAACCTTTCTTTTCCAGCTTAAGAAAGAAAGGATTTGAATGAAAATATTTTTTTATTATTTCTTAGTCCTGATTTTTGAGCTATAGAACTTGGATAAATTATTTTTTTTTCCTTGCAAAGGCTTATTTCCTTATAATGGCCACAAAGGGATTTGATAATGGCCTCAAAACTTCAGCACAGACACACAGGGACACTAAAGGAGAGCATAAAAGAGGCCATGCTTTGTCAGAGCAAGGGCTGATCTAGTCCAAAGTCTTCCTTCCAATTGTGGCTCCAAGCAAATGCCCCAAAGGAGTAAAGACAGGGAGGTGTTTTTGGTGTTTTTCCTGAGCCTTGTCATAGGATCACAGGATGCACTGGGTTGGAAGGGAACTTTACAGGTCACCTAGTCCAACCCCCCTGCAGTGAGCAGGACATCCCCAACTAGATCAGGTTGCTGAGAGCCCCATCAAGCCTGACCTTGAATGCCTCCAGGGATGGAGCCTTCACTACCTCCCTGGGAACCTGTTCCAGTGTTCCAGCACCCTCATGGTAAGGAACTTCATCCTAATGTCCAGTCTAAATACAGCCTTCTCAGTTTAAAACCTTTGCCCCTTGTCCTAGTGCTACAAGCCCTTGTAAATAGTCCCTCCCCAGCTTTTCTGTATCCCGTTTCAGGTACTAGAATCACAGAATCACAGAATCAAAAAGGTTGGAAAAGGCCTCAAGGATCATCAAAGGTCCAACCTGTCACCCAAGAACTCATGCCCACTAAACCATGTCACCAAGTGCCACATCCAATCCCCTCTTGAACACCTCCAGGGATGGTGACTCCACCACCTCCCTGGGCAGCGCATTCCAAAGTCTAACAACTCTCTCCATGAAGAACTTTCTCCTCACCTCCAGCCTAAACCTCCCCTGGCACAGCTTGAGACTGAGAAGGCTGCTATAAGGTCTCCCCAGAGCCTCCTCTTCTCCAGGGAAGACTTTCCTTCTCCAGGAATAGACTCCCATATTTCTACTAGTTTCAAGTCAGGAGATTTTCTCTTTGTTGTGGTTTGCCTCTTTATCCCCAACATACCCAACAGATCTCTCTTCTGAGTCCTACCACAGGTCACCTTTGCACAGTGAGCTCCATAGAGCTGCTTGTTTGTGCATCAAGAGTCACTTTCTTTTGCTGATTTTGAAACTGGCTCCCAGTAGGTCCCCTGGATGATCAGTAGGAGATGGTGAACTGCAAGTCCTGCTCCATTCATGGTTCTGGTGGACCATGCTCATAGCACCCCCCTAGTCACCCCTCTTCTCCAGGCTGCAGAGCTGACTCTGCTTAGCCATTGCCCCATCATGGGAACCATTCCATACCTTTGGTCACCTCTCTTGTCCTCCTCTGAACCTTTGCACTCCTACTATTTACTTTTTAAAACTACAACTACAAGCAGTGTTGCAGCCATGGGCACACCATGAGTTTACACAGCTGCATGCCTGTGTTTGCTCTCTCCTCCTTCCCCAGCAATTCCTAACTTTCAGTTTGCTTTTTTGATTGCTAGGAAGGAGTTGTTTTCATAGAACATGATCCCAGGATCTGCCTCCTGAGTGGTAACAGTCAGCTCAAAGCCCATTACTTTATACATGAGCTTAAGATTATTTCCCTTCTATCACTTTACATGTACCTGCATGAATTTATTCTGCTGGTATATTGCTTGCTCATTCTCTCAGATCCTTCTGCATGATCTCAGACAGGTTGGACAAATATTTCCATACCTGTGGAGTCACACTGACATGAAGGAACCACCCTCATATGCTAAGGTAAGTACTTTCAGAGCTGCACACACATGGCCAGCTTGAAAGGTGGCTCAAACAACTGTCCTGCTTTAAAGAAGCTGCCCTCTAATCATAGAATTGTCAGGCTTGGAAGGGACCTCAAGGATCATCCAGTTCCAACCCCCCTGCCATGGGCAGGGACACCTCACACTACAGCAGGTTGCCCAGAGCCTGGCCTTAAAAACCTCCAGGGATGAGGCTTCCACCACCTCCCTCTGCAACCTGTTCCAGTGTCTCACCACCCTCATGGGGAAGAATTTCTTCCTAACATCCAATCTGAAACCTGAATTTAGAATGGTGAAGTCTTCAGCCACTAAAGCAGAAGACCTTAGCTTGAGAATAGGACTGAGAAACAGAACTAAATCATTTCTGGTTTAAAGTTGCTCTGCATGTGGCCCATTTGGATCCCTCATAGGCAAAACAGCTTGTTCCTGTTGGTACCTGTCTGGATAGAAATAATCTCCATTTAGCTTAATATTTGCAGAAAAAAGGTAATTTCAAATTAACCCTTGGGATCTTCTGGGAGTTCTTTAATTATCTCTGCTCAGAATTGGTCAACCTGGATAAAAATAATCCCTGCCCTCCCAACAGATGTGTGTTTGCTGAAAGAAAAGGCAGACAGTTCTCTTCCAAGCCTAAGAGCACATTTTCCCTGTTGCTAGTGAGACATGATTGTGACCAGAGGTGGGTGTGAATGTACACAGAATGCATGACAAAATTTCCTTTTCACCTCCAACAGCTTTGAAAAGCATATCAGATGGAAAATGTGGAAACAGAGGGGCAGTTTGTCTGTACAGTGTCTCATTTAGCTTCTCTCTCAGGCTAGTTGGGAGACTTCTAACCTACTTTACCTTGATTAGAAACATCTGAATAATTGCCTGCACTAGACAAATCTTTCCTCAGTGCAGACCTTTGGATCTTTTAGAAATCCATGGCTTGCCTTCAATTATTTGTGCCCATGGACTCCTCATCCAGGCACCCCAGGGAAAGAGGGGAGGGTGGCAGTGGATGTCTCCCATAACCAGCCAGGAGTGTTCAAGTACAAATTTCTGATTTAAGGTTAAGAAAAAACAAAAGAAGCCATAAAAAAATTGATTTCCCAGGATGTTTATCCCAAGCATTGTATTCTATTTGTTATTTAGTCCATCACAAATTTTCCCTCTATGGCACACAGTCCTCAACATGTTACATGAGAACATCATAATTTGAAGGGCATCATCCAGACTCTGCTGCTCTCTTTCCTTTCACTATCTCCTTTTTAGTGACAGACTCCTGGGAAAGTGTCTGATGGCAATACTGATGCCTTCTCTGAGCTCCATAGTGGTTTAATACCTGGTTTGAGATGTCTTTGATGTTTTTTTAAGGCCAACCACTTGCCTCACAGGAGCACAGATCAGACTGGATGTGGCCCTGGACAACCTGATCCAGCCGGAGGTGTCCCTGCTCACTGCAGGTTGTTGGACAAGATGATCTTTGAGGGTCCCTTCCAACTCACTGCAATCTGTGAATCCTGTTTAGATGGAACTTCTTATGTTCAAGTGTGTGCCTGTTACCCCTTGTCCTGTCACTGAAAAAAGCCTGGTCCCATGCTCCTCTTTCTTTGGGGACTGCATTTTAGAGTTAACTCTTTGATGGAACTTTCTGTCTTAACCTACTGAGCCTCATCATCACACTTTTTGTGCTGGTGGACTCCTATCAGGTTTTTAGAATCACAGAATCAACCAGGTTGGAAAAGACCTCAGAGATCATAGAATCATAGAATCAATGAGGTTGGAAGAGACCTTCAAGATCATCCAGTCCAACTGATCACCCAGCCCTATCCAATCAACTAGACCATGGCACCAAGTGCCTCATCCAATNCCTGGGAGAAGAGACCAACCCCCACCTGGCTACAACCTCCTTTCTGGTAGTTGTAGAGAGCAATAAGGTCTCCTCTGAGCCTCCTCTTCTCCAGGCTAAACACCCCCAGCTCCCTCAGCCTCTCCTCACAGGGCTGTGCTTGAGACCTCTCCCCAGCCTCAGGACTCATTCTCTGAACATGTTCAAGTCTCTCAATGTCCTTCTTAAATTGAGGAGCCCAGAACTGGACACAGGACTCAAGGTATGGCCTAATCAGTGCTGAGCACAGGGCAGAAAGACTTCCCTGCTCCTGCTGGCCACACTATTCCTGATGCAGGCCAGGATGCCATTGGCTCTCTTGGCCACCTGGGCACACTGCTGGCTCATGTTCAGCTGCTGTCAACCAGTACCCCCAGGTCCCTTTCTGCCTGGCTGCTCTCCAGCCACATTGACCCTTCTGTGCAGCTGACCCAAGCACAGCTCTTAGATGAAACTGTTGAGTTACAAAGATCTGCATACCTGTCATCAGTTAATGGTTTCATCATTTATTCCCTTAATGAGCAGGAGAAACGCCGAAGCCTCTTCGCAGCTTTCGTTTAGCTCAGCCTGGCACTCCACACCACTGGGAGCACTGCAGCTACTTTCTCTAGTAAAATGTTGATACTGAACAATCAAACATGCTTTGCAGCAGAGCAACAAATGATTTCCATATGCACAGCAAATCCCTAAACAAATCCATCAACTGGGTTGCCTCAGCTAGCTCTCTTCCAGCACTGAGAGAATGCTGGCGCACAGCTAACACACAGCATCTGGTTAGCTGGGGAGACAGCAATATTTCTGAAGCTTTAAAACAGTTTTGTTGTTTGTTTTTTTTTTTTTTTTCCCCTGGAAAAGCAAGGAAAACATGACCCCATCCATCTACAGCATTGGACTGTGACACTGATTCCTCAGACTTCCAGTGTGTCTTAGGTAGGGTTGCTTAGAAGGTAGCACAAACATACTTCCAGGGCTGGCAAAAAGGTTTTTGTTTGTTTTGTGTGATTTGTTCTATGGTAATTAGAATTGCCATGTTAAATATCTGTGTTTCATGGCCTATAGCATTGTTTAGGATCACAGGGCTGGAGAAAGTGGCATGTTTGCCAAGCAGACTATTCTTTGTAAGTGTTTCCCATTCTAGTTCTTTGAAAGGAGCTCTTGGTGTGGCCGAAGCCAGCAGTGAAATTCCCATCGACTTCAGCAGCAGTTGGCCTCTATTTCACCATAGGAATTTAAGACAGGATTCTAAACTCCAAGGTCCAGAATTTAGATCCTTAAAAATCTCTGCTCAGATGGTGCCTAAACTCCCTAGACACCTACATTTCTGCTGTTAAAATTCTCCATCTGACTGTAAAATTCTCCAGCTGGCTATTACCTTTGCCTGGAGAGCATTAAGCCTTTTGATGCCTATTTTAGACCTGCTCCTCAAAAAGATTCACACATCAGTGCTCTCCAGACTGTCCTTACCCACAGTGCTCAGTCTGGTAGCAGCTCCAGGGAGCAGCTGGAATGCAATACAGTGAGTTGTGTGCACAAGGGGAAAGGTCCTTTCCTCGTCTCCATCTTGCTATTTTCTCACTTTCTAGGGATGTTGTAGTTCTGAAGTTGTAGACTGAAGAGGGGATGGGGAATCACAGTCACACCATGGTTAGGGGTTGGAAGTGACCTCAAAAGATCATGTAATCCAACCCCCACACACAGCCAGAGCAGGACCACCTAGAGCAAGTCTCTTCACTGAAGGAGTAATTGGCCATGGGATGTGCTGCCCCGGGAGGTGGTGGAGCCCCTGTCCCTGGAAGTGTTAAAAAAAAAGATTGGATGTGGCACTTGGAGCCATGGTTTAGTTGTCAGGATGTGTTAGGTATTGGGCAATAGGTTGGACTTGATGATCTCTGAGGTCTTTTCCAACCTGGTTGATTCTGTTCTTCTGTTCTGTTAAAGTCACACAGGAAGACATCCAGGCAGGTTTGGCATGTCTCCAGTGAAGGAGACTCCACAGCCTCTCTGGGCAGCCTGCTCCAGGGCTCTGTCATCCTCACAGTGGTGCTAGAAGTACACCTGGCTTCTGGTTACCCTCTTTGCCCTTCTGCATGTGCTTGATTGAGGGAAGTTTGATATGAGGTTATGCAGACTGTCCTTGGAGCAGGGGCAGAAAGTCTGCTGATTCTCTCTGCTGAGTGCTTACTAGGCTCCAGAATTCCACACACAGCAGCTCTATCTCTCTTGCCAATTTTCTATTTAATTATTCCCTGTAAAGGAAAACAGCTTCCTGCCTCTGAGTACCCAGGAGCTTGGCAGTTAATAGCTCAGGCATTTCTGCAGCTGAAGTGTGGGTTCAGAGTGACCAAGGAACGGGAGAGGAATGAACTTTTGGCTCCCAGCCTAACCATACCTGCAGTGCAACTGGGGGAAGGCAGCGTTCGTGGTGCTCTGCTGAAGGGTGGCTGGAGGTCCTGCTGGGCAAACAGAAGCACTGTGCTGCTTCAGGGCCCAGAGGGTTTCTCCTCATCACCACATTGCCCACTCCCAAGCTGCCCAAACACAAGAAGTGGGCACCACCTAAGGAAGTGCAGCCATGCAGTGAAAATCCTGAGGAATTATGGAGGTGGTGTTTGTGGTGGAACAGCACCGTGTGCTGGGAGCTATGGGAGAAAATCCTGCTGGAAGTGGTGGTAGCAATGCCAGCAAATGCTTGCCAGCCTTTTAATTCCTTTTATTTCTGACCTTGTCAGGGTGATCTTTGAGGTCTTTTCCAACCTTAACAATTCTATGATTCTATTCTATGATCCCAAAGCTTGGAAGCTATCCTATAAGCTGGTACCTTTAAAGAGCAAGCAAGCAATGAGCCTACGGTCTAATTACAGCAGGAATTTTCCAGACCTTTCAGCTGCTGTGTAAAACATTTTACCTCTCTAATAATAATTATAAACTTCTTAGCTAGACTGATTGACTGGAGAACAATAATGTTTAGTCTAAATTTATATGTTATTCAAAGGAAAGGAGCCCAGGAGCTTGCTGTTCAAAAGGAAATTTGTAGTGCTGTTTTAATACGGAGCTAAAATGAAAAAGAAAGAAAAGAAGTCTGCATTTTACATTAAACCAAATCTTTTTTTGATAAGAATGCTGGCCTGGAGCAATTTAAGCCATGAAAAATGAACTCCCTGAGCACTCCTGTCAGAATCCAGTGATGGAAGGATCCCTGTAAATTCTTAATCTGCCTTTCTTCGTGGCAGGACAATATAGTTCTATAGAAAGGAAGGTCAAGGAACTGAACCCCCACAGTAGGTATCCAAAAAAGCAATCAAGCTAAACTAGCAGGGAGTGGATTCCAGCTGAACTCTGTAGTGAGGAGCTTTTCTCTTCCACCACAGGTACCTTATAGAAGGGAAGATTCCTGGGACTAGTGGTTTAATTTCTCTGGCTACCATGCTAATCACATACGTCCCATAATTACTGTCTTTCTTTCTTCCCCCCAGACTGTCATTCTTCTGTCTCTTAGCTCTGTCCAACGGGCAGACAATGTGGACACAAAGGCTGTGCAAGCTGGCCAGGCACCTGATGGAACTGCGAGGCTCTGTGACACGCTGCCCCGCGCCCCGCTCTCTCCCTCCCTTTCAGATATTTCATTTGCATTCTTTCCCAGCAATAGCCAAATGCTCAGGGGCTGCTTTCCATTTTCACCTCATTAGATTATATGTCTGAACATAAAAATGACTGAGAGCTGTGAAGCAAATCAAGCTCCTGCAATGTGTGCTGCAAACATGCCAATCATAGCGACGACATAAGGCGAGGCTTTGGCAAAAGTCATGCATGACATTAATGTTAATTGTGTATTTGCAGGTTAGAGCAGTGTCAGCTTCACAGCAAACTCATTATCTTATTTACAGAACAATGATGGGTTTCCCAGAAGGCAGAGTAAATAATCCTGCAGCAGACTGTGAAGAGAAAGGATCTCTGACCAGAGAAAACAACGCAGCGCTGCTCCGAGGAAATGGCCAGGGGACAGTGGCTTCTTCCCATCCCAGTCGTGTGCACCTTCTCTGCCTGCATGGCAGAAGAAAAGGACAACAATTAGATTAAATCCTAAAAGTTAACAAAGATCTCCAAGAGGCTTTCAGATAGGTTCAGAGAGCCACTGCTTCTTGGAAGCATTTTGCTGACAGGGTAGGGGTATGGGAAGCGTTTGTTATGGAGACAAGTGGGAACGCTGTCCTCTCTGCACGTCCTTCCCCTGTGCTGGACAGACCCCAATGTCCACTTTCCTGGGCACTTCACTCTGCAGACCACAGCTTGCAAATAAAGGCATTGGAGAGGGCTGTGCATCTGGGAAGAGCCATTCAGGCTAAAATTAGTGAAACATACTTCAGAGATGGTTTTACATGATGTGGTGTCCTACATAGGGTCCCCACAGTGAGCACTCCTATATCTGGAGGTTTTAAACTGGAAGAGAAAATCAGATGCACTTCTCCAAATACTATGCCACACAAGAACTGGCATTTAAGTGTTATTTACAGCAAGTGTTCAACTGAACAAAGGAAAGAAAAAGGTGGGAAAACCTTTCTGCCACAGTTTTTAAACCTAATTCTACCACCTCCTAGTTGTTTTACCTTCTTATTGAGCTAATGGACCAGAAAAGGAATTTCTGTCCAGGTATCCCTCCCTGCAGCTGAAATACCAGCTCTTGTGTGACATAGTGTTTGGAGAAGTGCATTTGATTTCATGATAGCACAAATGAGAAAAGAAAAGGGGGGAAAAATGAACAAACCCCTGTGTTAATAAGGTACTTGTTGTATGTAGAGTTCCTTGGGAGAAAGGGACCTGAAATATAAGAGGAGCAACACGCTGGGGAGAAACCCAGCCTGTGCCTCAGCAGTCTCTGGGATTTCATGGTGCCTGTAGCTGAAGTGGCAGGAAAGCCTTTCTCTTCATCTTTGAAAAAGGTGCCTGTAGCCTTCCTGGGAACCCTGATTAGGCAGCTGATGTGCAGCTAATCTGCTGTGTGTGTTAACTGTGACGATATACCTTGGAGCGCTCGGCAGCGTTCTGCCCGGCAAGGGAGAGACGTGGCCCTCAATTTGCACAATTTGGATTGCAATTTCCCTGTAGCTCTAGGATATGCATGGCTAAGGCTCTGATAAGAAGCAGCTTCTATGTGCTGGGGCAGAGAGTCTGTTGCTGGTGAAGGTGTGAAAAGATATGCAGGAAGCAGGGGAGGCTGAGAGAAGGCAGCCCCCTCAGCCCTGTGTGGCTTACTGCAGACCTCTTGGCCCAGGGGAATATTCAGCAGAGCACTTCTGGTTAGGATCCTGAGCAGGGTTTTAAAATTCTTCACCATTTGCAACTGTGACCATTGGGAGGTTTGTATGTCCCACATTTCTGGAGATGAGGCTGCCTCAGGAGCTTCCACATGCCGAGTTCACTGGAGCTTACCAACTGTGTCTGTGTGTGGGCTCTGAGCCTGTGGCATGCATGGGAGTTAACTCTTTCTGTGTGGGTGAGCTCAGCTGAAGGGCTCATTTCTGGGCCACTTCTCAATATCAATGATCTGAACAAGGGAATTGAGTGCACCCTCACTAAGCTTGCAGCCAACACTGAGCTGGGTAAGAGTGCTGATCTGCTGCAGAGAAGGAAAGCTCTACAGAAGGACCTGGACCCTCTGGATTGATGGGCTGAAATCAGTTTGTATTAGATTCTACAAGGCCAAGTGCTGGATCCTGCATTTGGGTCACAATAAGCCCATGAATCCTCCAGGCTTGGGGCAGAGTGGCTGGAAAGTGCCCAGCAGAGAAAGACCTGGGGGTGTTGATCTACAGCCAGCTGAAGACAAGCCAGCAGTGTGCCCAGGTGACCAAGAAGGCCAACAGCAACCTGGCCTTTATCAGCAATAATGTGACAAGCAGGACCAGGACAGTGATTGTCCTCCTGTACTCAGCACTGGTGAGGCCACACCTTGAGTGCTGGGTTCAGTTTTCAGACCCTTACTACAAGAAGGACATTGAGGTGCTGGAGAAGGGCAATGAAGCTGGTGAAGGGTCTGGAGAATAGGGCTGATGAGGAGCAGCTGAGGGACCTGGGGTTGTTTAGCTTGGAGAAAAAGAGGTTGAAGGGAGACCTCATTGCTGTCTATAACCCCCTGAAAGGAGGTTGGAGTGAGATGGGAGTTGTCTCTTCTCCCTAGTGTTAACTGATAGAATGAGAAGCAATGGCCTGAAATTGTGCCAGGGGAGGTTTAGTCTGGATATTAGAGAAATTTTCTTTCCTGCAAGAGTGGTCAGGCATTGGAACAGGCTGCCCAGGGAAGTGGTGGAATCACCATTCAAAAAACATGTAGACATGGCACTTTGGAACATGGTTCAATGGCCACTGTGGTCTTAGGTAGACAGTTGGACTCACTGATCTTAGAGGTCTTTTCCAGCCAAAACAATTCTGATCTCTACAAACCACAATCTTTCCCCCTAGCAAACAAGACAGGCTCAGGTCTTCTTTGCTACACTATGCATGACAACTCCATGCAGGGATGCTCTCCCCCTGGATCCTTCAAGTGGGAATTTGGACAGTGTTGAAGTGGGCATGAGCTAAGAGAGTGCTGGCAGCATAGCTTATAATTAGACTTGTAAATTTTTGCTGCTTTCCTACTTTCATATCAGAATTTTCCATGGATATTAGTAAAACTCTCCACAGCTTGCAAGCTTAAAGAGCTTTCTTGTAAGGAAAAAGAACCTGCTGGCCTGGTGAGATTTCTCCAAGCTAAGCTGTACCAGCTCTACTATAAACCCAAACTCTTGCTTTTTTTCTTTTATGTTCTTTGGCAAGGACTCTTTCTTATTCCTTGCTTCTCAAAGCCAGCTTGATGGAAAGAGCTGAATATGTAAATGGCTCCTTGACTGCAAAGCTGGGCCAGAAATTTCAAAGCAAGAGTTGTCAAAACCCCTTTGAAACTACAAAGTCACAGTGCAGCTACTGATGTAGAACAAAACTATCTCCTAGTGTGTCACCTTATCACCAAGCACTATCATCTTGAAAGTGACTACTGAGACTGACCAGCTTCATGAATGACCTCATAGCTGATAAATTGTGCAGCTCAGTGTCTTACTGCCTGTGAGGTAACACTGGAGAAGCAGATAAGTGTGGCTGGCTGGCTGACTGCCTCTAAGAATTGCACTTTTGTGAGCTTCCCTCTTAATTCTGTCCTTTAAAGAAAAGTACAGCCAGTTCCTTTCTTTTTCTTGTCTTGCTGTGGTTTGATCTGCACTTCTCCAGGGTAGGTAATAAACAGAACATATAATATGTTGAGTGCTCTGGTTGAAATGGAGAGGGGCTCCCTCATAAATGTGAGAAGGTACTCAGCAAGTTTTAAACAAGAGGAAGAACTGCTGCTGAAAGGAACCCAGCAGGCTTGCAAACCATGACATAAAAGTCAGCTGAATAAGTAAACACAGTAAAGGAAGTACTAAGAAATTGCTACACCAAGGAAGCTGGGCACTTCTGGAAGTAGTTCAACAAAAGCTATCTCCAAAAGATGTCTTTCCAAGCAGCAAAATTCTAGACAAGCATAAATTATACCCAAAACCGAGCTGCTGGACTTGAATGGTTCAGAAACAGCAGGTGCAAAGGTTTGGAGAGAGAAGGTATGGAGGGAAATGAGTCTTCCAGCAATGCAAACCTGCAAAACATCTGCCCTGCTTCTTTTAGGATGCACAATAAGAGACAGAGGGCCAAAGAGCAGCAGGACAGCTGTCTGTCTGCTCACCCACTCCCTGTCTCTCAGGAGACACAGAAACTCCACAGGAAAAGCACACAGAATACCTCCTCAGGCAGTCACAGAATCACAGAATCACAGCATGGTGGAGGTTGGAAGGCATCTCTGGAGATCAACCAACCCCCTTGCCAAAGCAGGGTCACCTAGATCAGGTCACACAGGAACACATCCAGGTGGGTTTTGAAAGTCCCCAGAGATGGAGACTCCGCAACCTCTCTGGGCAGCCTGGTCAAGGGCTGCATCACCTTCAAAGTAAAGAAGTTTTTCCTTAAGTTCAAGTGAAACCTCCTGGCTTGTGGTTTGTAAACACTGACCCTGGGCCTGTCACTGGGCACCACTGAAAAGAGCCCAGCACCATCCTCTTGATCTGCACTCTTTAGCTATTGATTAGCCTTGATCAGATCCCCCTCTCAGTCTGCTCTTCTCCAGGCTAAAGAGTCTGTCAGGAATAACTCTCCTGCAGAGCAAATTTCTGCCAGATCAGTTAACATTTGGCTTAGTAGATGGTATCTTTCTTTTGGTGACTTTTCTACTCTGCTTATGTTTAAATATCTTAAATATCTCATCCACTTCTGATTCCTATGAGGAGTTTGGATTCAGCTGTACCTTGCTTGCCTTTACTGGTGAGGAGAAGGCTCTGAGGAGACCTTCTTGTGGCCTTCCAGTATCTGAAGAGAGCTACAAGAAAGCTAGGGAGGGACTTTTTAGGGTGTCAGGTAGGGATAGGACTGGGGGGATGGGACC
>VXBD01003976.1:57328-83481 GCA_013399975.1 Indicator maculatus | reverse complement strand
TCTTCTCTTCTCTTCTCTTCTCTTCTCTTCTCTTCTCTTCTCTTCTCTTCTCTTCTCTTCTCTTCTCTTCTCTTCTCTTCTCTTCTCTTCTCTTCTCTCCTCTCCTCTTCTCTTCTCTTCTCCTTTTCTCCCTTTTCTTCTATTTATTTTCTCCTATTTTCTCTCCTATTTTCTCCTATTTCCTCTCCTCTCTGAGCCTCTCTGAGCCTCTCTGAACCTCTCCTCTCCCTTTTCTGTCTCTTGCCTCTCCACCACTCTCTCTTCAGACAATGCAGCTATTGCAGAAAGCTGTGGAGAAAGGTTTGCTCCCAGCCCCCACTCTTGGTGTAAGCCATAAAGTCCCTCCCTTCCTGTACTTTCAGTGAACTTTCTGACAAATAACTGCAGCCATATTTGATAGCTGCTCATAAACGCTTCTTATATTGCTCTCTGGAAAAGCTGGGAAATCAGCATGCAAAGGAGACCTCAATGGTTTCCCAGTTTATGTTTCCAAAAATAATCTGTCATCCAATATCCCAGAAATTGGACTCCCTGGTGTGGAACAGGATGCTTTTTCTTGGACACAGTGAGTCTGTGACTTTTGTTGCTGCACGTCAGGTATTGACAGAGACGCATCAGGAATGTGAACCTGCTTTCTTCTGTTAAACTTTTTAATATCTTTGCAGTATTATTGCATCTTTCTGTACTCTTTTGAAAATCCTCCTTGAATTTCCACCATCCTCTCAGGAAGCCCTTCCTGCCTTCATCCCCCTGCCATTGCTCTTGCTCCTTGATGCTGGCCGCATCTTGACTTCTCGTTTTTCCACCAAACACCACAGCTCTGTGGATCGCCTTCTCTTAAGCTCCTGCCATCCAAAAGAGCCTCCTTGGATGTCTGCTTTGCTGCCTCACCACTTGTGCCAAACCTCAGCTGAAACCAGACTTACTATTTTTGGCTGTATTAAAATCAACTCCCTCAGACGCTGACCTGTAGCTCGGGGCTTTAATATCTTCCCCATACAGCCCTGCTTAGTGTGAGCCACCACCAGCACCACCTCCCTGCTCTAGCTGGAGACATCCCTGCTCACTGCAGGGGGGTTGGGCAAGGTGACCTTTGAGGCTCCCCTCCAAACTGATGCATTCTGTGATTCAATGGCTCTAAGATTTGATAGGCTCATAGGATGTTAGGGGTTGGAAGGGACCTTTGAAGATCAATGGCTCCATGTCCCAGTGGAAGCCAGTGACAAGTGGAGTCCCTCAGGGATCAGTCCGGGGACCAGGCTTGTTCAATGTCTTTGTTGGTGTCATGGACAGAGGCATTGAGTGCATCCTCAGCAGGTTTGCTGATGACACCAAGCTGTGTGGTGCAGCAGACAGGCTGGAGGGAAGGGATCCATCCAGAGGGACCTGGACAGGCTGGAGGGAAGGGATCCATCCAGAGGGACCTGGACAGGCTGCAGAGGTGAGCCCATGACAACCTCATGAGGTTCAACAAGACCAAGTTCAAGGTCCTGCAGCTGGGTCAGGGCAATCCCAATCACAAATCCAGGCTGGAAAGGGACTGGCTGGAGAGCAGCCCTGAGGAGAGGGANGGAGGGACTTTGTAGGGTGTCAGGTAGTGACAGGACTGGGGGCAATGGAATAAAGCTGGAAGTGGGGAGATTCAGACTGGATGTGAGGAAGAAGTTCTTCCCCATGAGAGTGATGAGAGCCTGGAATGGGTTGTGCAGGGAGGTGGTTGAGGTCCTATGCCTGGAGGTGTTTAAGGCCAGGCTGGATGAGGCTCTGGCCAGCCTGCTGTAGTGTGAGGCATCCCTGGCCATGGCAGGGGGGTTGGAACTGGATGATTCTTGTGGTCCCTTCCACCCCTGACTGATTCTATGATTCTATGATCATCAAGTCCAACATCCTTGTCAGAGCAGGACCATAGAATCCAGCACAGGTTGCATAGGAACATATCCAGATCGGTCTTGAAAGTCTACAGAGAAGGAGACTCCACAACCTCCCTTGGCAGCCTGTTCCAGTGCTCTGGGACCCTCAGACTTGGGACAGCTGGGACACTGTTAACCAAAGAGGAACCCTTCAAAAGGCTTTTTAACAGCACCATTGAGACTTCAGAAGTGTGAGGAAATCACCAGCAGAAAGTCAGCAGAGAGGCAGCAGCAGGCAAAGGCACTCACCAGTCCCCACTGGCCATGGCTCCTGCTGGCCTGAGGAACCTGATTCTATGATTCTGTGATCTCACAACCCAAATTAAGAAGCTTTTTCCTTTTTTGGTACATCTGAAATGGCATTTAAACCTTTGGCAGTTGGGTTACTTTTTGTCCCTGTGCATTTGAAATGAAAAAAAAAGACATGAAGTGTACATTTGTTAGAAATGTTGTTGTGCTAAGAGGGGAAAAAGATTATTGGCAATCTCTGGGCTGTTAGGGGGGGAAAAGATTGGCAATCTCTGAGCTGGTAGGGGGAAAAGATTGGCAATCTCTGGGCTGTTAGGGGGAAAAGATTGGCAACCTCTGGGCTGTTAGGTATGCTCAACAGCCTTTTTTTGGGAGAAGATGAGGAGGTGGTAGGGGGTTATCTGGCTCCTTGATTTTTTGCTCTGTCAGCAAGTCTGAAGATGTCAGAAAGAGCTGTACCATAACCTGAAGAGGAGATGAGGCATCAGGATTTCTGACTTTGTGGAGGTGACAGATTGCTTTCTGCTTAATGAAAAGCAGGGCCCTGTGGTGCCATGGTGAAATTATCCAGCTCTAGTGTATGGGTGGTGGGATGAGGAGTGATATGATACTCAGCATGTCCAGGCTTCCTCTCCTCATATCTTGATACTGAATGCTGTTGTACAAAGTCTCCTTGTTCAGGACCTGTGCATATGCCTTGTTTACATATAGGTGGGAGATTTATAGACTGAGTGGAGTGAGGAAACAGCCAGTGTCACACAGAACAGTGGAAACTTGTTCAGAGTATGAATTGCTGAAGGTTGGGTACAATGATCATGCAATCATAGAATTGATCTGGTTGGAAAAGAGCAAAAGATCATCAACTCCAACCATCAGGCTAAGACCACCATGGGCATTAAAAGTGATAATCTACTTAGAGAAAGAGCAATTCATCAGCATCAGGTGATGTTGGATAGGGCTGGGTGATAGGTTGGACTGGATGATCTTGGAGGTCTCCTCCAACCTGGTTGATTCTATGATTCTATGGTTCTATGTTGATTAGATAGGGTTGGGTGATCAGTTGGACTGGATGATTTTGGAGGTCTCCTCCAACCTGGTTGATTCTATGATTCTATGATTCTATGTTGATTAGATGGGGTTGGGTGATCAGCTGGACTTGATGGTCTTGGAGGTCTCTTCCAACCTGGTTGATTCTATGATTCTATGTTGATTACATAGGGTTGGGTGATTAGTTGGACTTGATGGTCTTGGATGTCTCCTCCAACCTGGTTGATTCTATGATTCTATGTTGATTAGATAGGGTTGGGTGATTAGTTGGACTTGATGGTCTTGGATGTCTCCTCCAACCTGGTTGATTCTATGATTCTATGTTGATTAGATAGGGTTGGGTGGTCAGTTGGACTTGATGGTCTTGGAGGTCTCTTCCAACCTGGTTGATTCTGTGTGATTCTGTGTGTAATTCTCTGTGTATGCCACTTCCTGTGCTGACATCAAGGAAAGGACCTTTACTAATTAGAAATAGACTTTGAATCTGAAGTCCAGCATCAAAAAAAGGACTTGAAGATCCTTGAAGTAAAACACTTCTATGATTCTATGAATAACTGGGGCAGTTGGGATGCTAAATTTGGGGATTTATAGGGCCTGAGTTTCTTGGAAATGTATTTCTGTCCCATTGTTATTGGAATGAAGCTGAATTCCAACAGAAACTAAGTCAGGGGAACCTTAACAACCAAACTGATGAATCTAAAGATATTGGTCTAACTAAAAATGGCAGAAACCCACTCAAAGACTAAAATGAGCTAAAGACTAAATGACCATGCTATGAATGCTGGAAGTCTCACAGCCCTGTATTCATCTCTTTGCAACAGCAACATTTCTGCAGCAGGCTCTTAGGACTCAAAAAATTGTCTTTGGAAGAGAGGAATGTGTGTGATGGGATGAGAGATAAAAGCTACTGTGCAAGGAATGTCACTTATGATGAATCTGAGGGGGTGAACAAGTTTTGGAAGTGAGTTGAGAAGAAACTAAGACATCTGGTGCATATCTGATGGAAACTCTCCTACCAGCTTTGACAGTGAAGCTGATGATATTCACCATTAGCACACTGCCCTTTTCTCCTGTGGCTTGAAGCAGATCCAGGTGACAACATGGTGTGGAGGTATTCAAAACCCACCTGGATGTGATCCTGTGTGATCATAGAATCATAGAATCAGTCAGGGTTGGAAGAGACCACAAGGATCAGCCAGTTCCAACCCCCCTGCCATGGCCAGGGACACCTCACACTACATCAGGCTGGCCAGAGCCTCATCCAGCCTGGCCTTAAACACCTCCAGGGAGGGAGCCTCAATCACCTCCTTGCACAACCCATTCCAGGCTCTCACCACTCTGATGTGCTCCAGGTGATCCTGCTGGTTGGACTGGATGATCTTTTGAGGTCCCTTCCAGCTCCTAACAATCTGTGATTCTGTGATGGTGCAACTGTCTCAGAGCAAGCCTACACCTGATGCCTCAGCATGTGAGCAGAAGCATGTCCATAGCCAGTGGTTAGTACTGATTAGTAATGATGTGAGCCAGGAAAAAAGAAGAAGAAGAAAAAAAAAGAATACTTCTGTAAGAAAAGAAAAATACTGCAGTTTTTCTTAGGTAACACTGAAAACCTGGCATTTTTGGTCAGCAAATGCAATTTCATTTCCAGATACTGTTGATGTGTTTGTTCAAAGATCGCTTTGGAGTGAGATTCAAGCACAACTTAGTGGCTCTTGTCAAACAGTGTTGGAGATGCTGAAGCTCATCAGCTGAGCAGATCCAGGTGTTTTCCTGGTTTTGAAAAGTCACAGGTCTCACAGTGGCAGATGGGATGGGGTCCTGGGCTGGGGAGAGCTGTGAAGCCCTGCAGTGAGGTGGGCTGGAGGGGCTCAGTTCTCTCCTCACACAGTGCATGGCAGGGCAGGCACCTGACTCTACAAGGAGCCATCTCAGCATCCTCAGGCTACTTTTAGGTCTAGAAGTCTGTAGTTTCTTGGCCCTGTCCTCTGTGTTTTCCAGCAGAGGCTACAAGACAGTGTTTTGGAGGCAGGCAGTGTGGGCATTTATGGTAGGTTTCAAAGGTGATCAACACCATGGCCATCAAACCAATGCTGCATCTGCTCTCTACTCTGCACCTGGAGTATTGTGTCCAGTTCTGACCTCTCTAGTTCAAGAGAGACAGGGAGAGACTGGAGAGAGTCCAATGCAGGCTAGAAAGATGCTGAGGGGGCTGGAGGATCTACCTTAAGAGGAGAGGTTGAGAGCCCTGGGGCTGTTTAGCTTGGGAAAGAGCAGACTGAGATGGGATCTGATCAATGCTGATCAATAGCTAAAGGATGATGGTCATGAAAATGGTGCTGGGCTCTTTTCAGTGGTGCCCAGTGACAGGACCAGGGTCAGTGTTTACAAACTAGAAGCCAGGAGGTTTCACTTGAACTTGAAGAGAAACTTCTTTACTTTGAGGTTGCTGGAGCCATGACCAGGCTGTCTAGAGAGGTTGTGGAGTCTCCTTCTCTGGAGATTTTGAAAACCTGCCTGGACATCGTGATCCTAGGCAGCCTGGTCTGCATGATACTACTCTAGCAGGGGGGCTGGACTAGATCATCTCCAGAGGTCCCTTCCAACCCCCACAATTCTATGATTCTGCCCCAGCCTGCTGAGAAAACACACCACCTCAAGGTCAAGGCCTTTGATCTCCTGAAGCAAGAGCAATCCTCCCACCCCAAATTCCTATTTGAGCTGACTGGGAGATAAAAATTCCACTGTTATGAGGTGAGGTGGGACCCCCTCTCTTTCCCAGGCAGTGCAGAGGATAACTCAGCACCAAGAGAATTCAGGTTTCAAAGCTCTTCCATCACAATCTGGTGTGTGGTGGAGGTCTGTCCTAGTGCTGGACAAATACCTTTATGTCTTGAAAGAACCTCAAGAAGACCTCCTGGTTTTTGATACAGGTTTGGTTTTTTTTTTTCCCCAAATTAAATGATCTGCAGGCATTTACCCAGAATATCATTTACAGAGAAAGGGAAACTAGCTGAGTTTACTGTGCCTGAAGGTTCCAGTGGTGCTTACAGGAATCCTGCTCTTCAGATCTGTTGCTAAACCTCATCTATTTTGTGCATGTTACAGGAACTCTGTCGGGGATTTTAAACAACAACAGAAAGCTACAAACCCTAAAATTTCTTTCTTCAGCTTGTTAGATGCATTTAAAATAAATATTCTGCATGCTCCATTTTCTACTTCAAGACCCTCAAAAAATTAAAAGCCTTAGAATTTAGCTGGAAACACAGAGCTAAACAATGTTCTGCTTATGGCCTGTGCTGAGTTAACATTGCTGCTTTTCATTAGAAGGTGATGCTGGGGAAATGATGAATTTGGTTGACAATGTGTTCATTTCTGGGCTTTCAAAATAAAGCTTTACATTTTATTATTAATGAGGGGGAGAAAAAAATGGCCCAAATTTGCCTCATGGAGCCTGGCTGAATCACTAACATCATCAGATTTACGTCAAGGTTGGGCTGGGTTGAGCCTCCCCTCGCTGAGGAGAAACCTCAAAACTTTTGGCACTTAATTAAGAGGAACACACAAACATTTCAGTGCTGCTCTTAAGCAGGATTAGGCAACGAGCAGAGAGTTCAGTGTGAGTGTGCTGGGCAGGAATGGACCTCAAGAGGCTCCTTCTGCAGGGGTTAGTGGCTGGTCAGACCCTGGGGATATGCCTGGTGGGGCCAGAGGAGGCTAAAGCTGCCCCTGCCTCAGGAGACTGAGGTAAAGCAGGATGTGTGGCAGAGCACAGACGGCCCTGGTGTCATTAGGCTGTACCCCAGACAAATTATTTTGCAGGAGTGAAAGAGATTTGCAAGATCAAACTCAACCCCATATGTAGAACAGTTGGAAGGGTTTCCCCACTCCCCATCTGTGGACACCATTGACGTATGGACAACTTGTGGAGTATTCCCATCTTGGTGTCTCTCATGTCCTAGTTTCCAAAGGAAGAAAATGCACAAACATGAGCTGGAAACATGTTCTGGACTCATTCACAGTCCTGGCATCAGGGACAGGATGGGAAGAGCTGAGGAGGGCATGGACACACCGTGTGTTCTTGGTCTTTTCATAATCCACAGTGAACTAGAGGTGAATTCTAACCCCACTGCTACAAAAACCTGGTAGGTCCAGAAATTCACCTTTCTGAGAGCTGGAAACCTATACCTAATTTCCAGCCTGAATTTCTTAATGGTTGGTTTATAGCTCTTTGTTCCTCTGCCAACTCCTTGTCTTTAAGCTTGAAAAACTCTTTCCCTTTTCTGGTGTTTATCCTCCAGCTGTATTTACAAAGACTGGCTGCATCCCCACTCAGGCTTGGATCTGCTTGGCTACATAAGCCACTGTCTTTTAATTTCCTCTTGTAAAATAAACTCTCTGTTGCTTGGATCACCCCAGCAGCCATTTCTGCACCTGTTCTGCTATGAGTTCCCTTTCCATCAACGTGGGTGACCTGGAACAGCCAACAACATTTGAGGTTTTACAAGGACCTTGCATTGACAACTTTCATACTCCTAGAAGCACCTTGCTGGATTCATTCTTGGGATCACACTGCCTTTTCCCTAGGTGCATCCTATGCATTTATCCTATAGGCATCCTTTGACTGCCTGGCATGGGCAGGTTTTTGACTGCTGAAGAAGTAGCCCAAGAGTTTGAGACTATAGGAGCTCACAGGTTTTTCGACTGCTGAAGGAGTAGCCAAAGTGTTTGAGTCTAGGAGCTCACAGTAGCCCTCAAGCTTTCAAACTCCAGATATGTGATTCCAGCTTTCAGAAAAGCAGTTAATTGCCCAGTTGCAGAGTGTGAACCAAAGCAGTCAAGGAGCAGATGTCTTGTTTATGATCTCCAAATTGCTTCCACGGCCTCATGCTAGATCTGGCAGCGGCTGCCATGTGGGGAGATGTAATTGTTTTCTCTAACCATGGTGTTAGACAAAACCCAAGATGCTGGTATTAATTAAGCCATAAAGCAATGCCAAATCTGTGTGGGATGTAGGTGGTTTTAAAAGGATTAAGTGCTTTATAAATAAAGTACATCTGGAAAGTAAAGCTTCTGGTACCCCAGCGAACTCCCTCCCACCCACTGGATTCCTTCTCAGCTGTGCTTGCCTGCCTCAACCAAGGCCAAGCCAGCAGCAAGCTCACCTCCCATTACTTTGCACTTCCTCATCACCCTCATCCAAATTTCAGGCATACCTGTTTCGTGCAGGACATTTGATCTTGCTTAGGATTTGCTTTGCTGGAGGTTTCTCTATGTGTGTGTGTGTTTGAATAGAGGACATTTCAGGTCAGCCAGTGGGCTCCTTAACTGCTTCAATCTGTGTCTCAGTGGTAATATTGCTCCTAACAGAATTGTTTGTGATTGCTCAAAATGTCAATGCCTTCTGTGCCATGCTGGATTTGAAAAGCCAAATACTGCTATGCCGTTGAACAAAACGTGACCAATGTTTTCTCAAGGTGTTAGATGTGTTCCAGAGCTGCCTCACAAATATTCACAATATAAACAAACTCAGAATGCCTTTTTTTTTTTTTTTTTTGGATTGGTTTCTTTTTTGGTTACATTTACAGGTCCTTCTGGACTTGTACCTTCTTTATAATCTGCTAGAAATCCGACTTCGTGCTTCAGACCACACGTACCATAAGAAGAACCTCTCCTGGAATTTACTTCCTATCCAATATCACAACACATATGTTACACAACAGAGAAAAAATGTGTAATATTTCATTTTCCCCTCACTGTGGCCCCATGCTTTCATTGCCTTTTTTTTTTTTTTATCCTTTCCCCTTCCAGAATGTAACTCAATATAGCAAATATTGGAAAAGCAGTTGCCACTTGATAAAGAAAGGCAACAGAAATGAAACTTCCATGGGATGGTTTGAAACTGTCTTTTTAATTTTTCTTTGCAAAGTTCAAGCAGAGAAAGCTGAAGAGTGTAAATAAGCCACTATTGGGTGTAAGAAAGCAAAATACTGATTGTTCTAAACACTTCCATTGGATAGATAGAAATGCTTAAGAGCTATTACTCAAAACAAAGTGGGGCACTCTGCAGTCTGCAGTCAGGGCAGCTTGCTGGGGTGTCTGGCTGCTGTTTCTTCTTCTCTTCTGGCTGCTGTTTCTTCTTCTCTTCTGGCTGAAGATAACACACTGACCTTGGTGAGCTAAGTTAACAACTTTTCTGCTTTAGCTAACTCTGCTTTCTGCCAGGGGGATCTGGGGGGGAAGCCCCTGGGAGAGAGGCCCCTTGGGAAAGTTTCCCTTTGGGGGGAAGCAAAGGGAGCTTGGTTGTGCTTTTCTGTTGATTGCAGATATTTGTAAATGTTGTGAATTTTGTACATATTCATTGCATTTCATCATAGATTGTAGATTTTGCTTGTAAATACAGCTTGCATGCTTCCAGACTGAGCTAGCCTGGGTATTGTTGTTGGTGGGGGGGAATTTCAGCTCACACTGACACACTTCCAATATTCAGGCAACTGCAGGCATGCAAAAAAAAAATATTTGTATTGAGAAAGGAATCTTAATATCTGCCATTCTGGTGATGACCTCGATGGGAAGGAAGAGTGTGAGGTTGTGTTTGTGTGTGACTGTAGGTGCAGTTGTCTGTCTGTGTGTGGATGTATGTGGTTGGAATGGAAGGCTCTGCTGTTTCCCTGCTGGCTTCTTCTTTAGCAGTGGTTGTCACAAGCAGGATGAAGTTTCTGCTGCGTAAAAGAATAGTTCAAGGTCTTGTTACCAACAGCAATAACACTTGCTGGTATTAAAAAAATGCCTAAAATGTGGTCTGGAAAGAGTAAAAATAAATACAATATCATACAATAATAAATACAACATCATAGAATTGAGGTGTTAGCTGCCCATGCCAGGAGGAAATTGCTTGGCAGAGGAAATATCTGAAATCCTTTAAAAGCTTGGTTTCAGAGGGATGCTGGCCTGACTTCCAGCAGCTCCATGGAGAGCAACATCAGTGCCCATTCCTTAGTTATTACCAATAATATATCACTTGGAAAATAAACAGAAAGATAAATGACAGGACAGATGTCTAATGAGGCAGAGGTTAAGGAGTGTTAAACTGTGCTGGACACCATCCGACATGCCGGTGTTAAATTATGCTGAATGCCCTGAGCTCCCTCCCCATAAAAGGTCAGTGCTCTGGGTAGGTTCCTGGATGATTTATGAAATCAAAGGATGGCCCACATGCCTATCTCTCTGGGAGGTGAGCAGCTTGCAACATTGTCAACTGCAGCTCTGTAATAAACCAAATTTAAACATCACTCGAAGCAATCCATCTTCATCACTTGCTCCATTGCAAGCCCTGCTCTGTCTTGTTCTTACCAGCCAGCCATGACACGGTGTATTGTTCATCCTATATGTCCCTGTTGCTATGTTAGAAGCCTGTGGTGGTCTCTGCTGCAGTTAGAAACCCCCTGAAAATGGCTGTTTCATTTGGACCACACCAGACTTGCTCAGTCTCTCTGCTGTTTCCATTCCTTAGGTGGTTTAGTTGCTGTTACCTCTCACAGAATCAGTGAATCACTCTGGTTGGAAAAGACCTTCAGTCATTAGTCCAACTATTATCTAACCATTATCTAACTCTACCAGGGCCACTACTACACCATATCCTTGAGCACCATGTCTAGATGGATTTAAAATACATCCAGAGATGGCAATTCAACCACTTCCCTGCGCAGCTTGTTCCAGTCTTTGATAACTTTTTCAGTACAGCAGTTTTTCCTGATCTCTAACCTAAACCTCCCCTGGTGTAGCTTGATGCCACTTCCTCAGAATCATTTATCCTGTATTAGTAAGTTAGGGGCAAATAGGTTATTTATAGAGAAACTATTTTAATTTTGCATGCAGCATTTAATTACAGCAGAATAAGCTAACTTTATCCTTCAGGCCTGAAGAGTGAGATTCCATATGCTTCAAATCTTTCTGAAGCATCTTCTGCATCCAGTTCTGGACCCCCTATTACAAGAAAGATATGGAGGTGCTGGAAGGTGTCCAGAGAAAGGCCACCAGGATGAGCAGGCATGCTATGAGGACAGACTGAGAGAGTTGGGGTTGTTCAGTCTGGAGAAGAGAAGGCTCTGAGGAGACCTTCTTGTGGCCTTCCAGTATCTGAAGGGGGCTACAAAAAAACTGGGGAGGGACTTTTTAGAGTGTCAGGGAGTGATAGGGCTGGGGGGAATGGAACAAAACCAGAAGTGGGTAGATTCAGATTGGATGTTAGGAAGAAGTTTTTCACCCTGAGGGTGGTGAAACACTGGCACAGGTTTCCCAGGGAAGTGGTAGAAGCCTCATCCCTGGAGGCTTTTAAGGCTGGGATGGATGTGGCTGTGAGCAACCTGCTGTAGTGTGAGGTGTCCCTGGCCATGGCAGGGGGATTGGAACTGAATGATCCTTGAGGCCCCTTCCAACCCTGACAATTCTATGATTTTAAGTCCCACACTGTGTCACTGTAGGAATCCATTTGTACTGCCTTCAGTGCTCCCTCAATCAATGGGCAATGAGATACTTGCCAGTTGATGTCAGTAGTAGCAGGTTTTTGGAACAGGCTGCACAGAGAGGTGGTAAGGTCACCATCCCTGCAGGTGTTCCAAAATGTGTGGCCATAGCACTTTAGGACATGGTTTAGTGGCCATGGTGGTGTTAGGTTGGTAGTTGGACTCAATGATCTTGGAAGTTTTTTCCAATCAAAACAGTTCTATGATTCTATGATACTTCCAGTTGGTGCCCACACACTTTTTTAGCACCTTGGCACCTACTTTCTCCTAGATGGAAAAGTGGTAGACAACTAGAGTGCATCTTTGGTACTTGGAGGTTGCATAGCTTTGTGGCTTTGTCCCCATTCCTATTTCTTAAGGCACCCTATAGAACTCACCAATATGTCCCAGTTACCAGAGGAGGCTTGTGGAGGAAGAGGAGCAGATCCTTGCCAGGTCACTTTGACCTTAGTTCTCCACCTGCAGAGCAGGCATGCAGAGGGTCAGTGCTTCCACCTTCCATCTGGGTCCCGACACATCCAAGTTAAAAGGAAAGATCCTGGTGAAGGAGAGGGTTACCAGGAGCCAACTTTCCTAACCTTTTCAAACAAACAGCTCACTTCAGAAAGTGGAGGTCTCATGGGGTGCAGTCATTTGAGTTGGTTCCCAAATACTGAACACAGATTTGGTGACTTGAGGGTGAGGGACTCTGCTCCTCCAAGGCATCCTAGACACTGCCTGTTACCAGACGCTGCAGGTAGCCCTGGCCACTGTTCAGCAGAAGGGCAGCAAAAAGCCTCTTGCCAGGCTTTCCCTCTAGGCTGTTAGTACAATTTGCCACTGAAACCAGTGTGGATTCTGCACAGGAAGGGCCCCAATGGTGGCTGAGTGCTCTGTGTGTGTTTTGTGCTGTCCAGAGGGACCATCTCATAAACAGGGTGCGGGCTCCTGACAGCCGCTGGAAGTGCTTCCCAGAAGGGAGTGGGGACTTTCCAGATGGACAAAGAGATTTATTATCAGAGTATCTCAGAGGGGTGTGACTGTTATAATTGAAAAATGGGACCAAAGGCACAGAATTTGTTAGAACTGCTTGGACTGAAGTTCATTGCTGCCAACAATGTTGTGTTTTTTCCTGGCTTTCCGCTTTATTGGTCATAGAATCCCAAGACGTCCCTGGGATGGTAAAGGATGTCTTAGATGCAGTCAGATCTAAGAAATGGAAAGTGTCAGAGAAATAGAGGTGTGGGGGTCAGTTATTCAGTTTAACTGAAACTCCTCAGAAGCTAATAGGAGCTGAACAGAGATCACAGAATCTGAATCATAGAATGGCAGGGGTTGGAAGGGACCTCTGGAGATCATCGAGTCCAGGTTTGCTTAGATCAGGTTCCACAGGAAAGCAACATCCAGGTGAGTTTTGAAAGTCTCCAGAGGAGACTCCACAACCTCTCTGGGCAGCCTGGGCCAGGGCTCTGGCACCCTCAAAGAAGATTTTGCTTACGTTTAAGTGAAACCTCCTGGGTTCTAGTTTGCACCCACTGACCCTTGTCCTGTCACTGAGCACCACTGAAAAGAGCCCAGCCCCATCCTCTTGACATCCACCCTATGGAGATTTATATACAGATCTCTCAGTCTGTCCTCCTAAGAGAGATGTTCCATCCCCTCAGCATCTTTGTGGCCCTCTGTTGGACTCTTCCCAGGAGTTCCCTGTCTTGAACTGGGCAGCCCAGAACTGGATACCAACTTTGCATAACATTTCTGAGAAAATGAAACCCATGAAGGCTTCTTCTAGGATAATAGAGCCTAACTTTTATGTTATTCAGTCAAGTGGAGTTCAAAATGACTACCTAAATCCTTGGAGGTCATTCATGCTCAGGATGAAAGGAAATTGATCCTTCCATCAAAATGGACCACTTGTTGTGTTTAGTTCTATGTAGATCATGGAGCTGGGCTGATACAGAAAAAGTGACCACCTAAGACTAAATACATTATTCTTTTAGTTTTCCAGCTAGAGAAAGAGGCAACAGCCATGGTTTAGTTGTCAGGAGGTGTTAGGTATTGGGTAATAGGTTGGACTCGATGATCTCTGAGGTCTTTTCTAATTGATTCTGTGATTCTGTGACTCAGTCATGTTAATTGAAGACCTACAAGCCCTAAGGAGTCAGCAACTCCTTGCTTTGCTTTTCCTGCCTTCCCCAGTTTGCTCCTTTTTGTTACTTCCTCTCTTCACTTTTTGGAAGGCTCAGGTAAGTGATTCTATGATTCTTTGATTCTATGATTCTAAGTGCAATCATCTCAACCCACTTTGGCCTATCTCCAGGCACTAAGACACCTCCTAACCCCTGTTTTTCTGGGTTTACTCCCATTAAAAGACCCCTGCAGATAGTCCATCATTTAAGACCAGAAGACACAAAGTAGGATTTATATTCTAATGGCCACCAAGAAGGAATGTTGCTAGTGTCAGAGGTCAAATACTTTATGTCAAGTACACTTTATTCAGTAGCAATAAAAAAATGCATCCAATGCACCAATAAAAGCCCTCTGGGCCTTTCTACAGCTGTGGGGATGATGTGTGTTCCTCTAGATGAGAACAATAAGTATTTGCCTGTCTTTTGTTCCACGTGGGGCTTTATGATTCTGTAATCCTTCTGTGTTTTCAAAGGGAAAAATAAAAAAGAAAATCAGATAGGGCCAGTTGAGCAATAGCAATTCTAGCTGCAATCTCAAATACTTGAAGATTTTTTAATTAAAAAAAGAAAAAAAAGGTGATTTAGAGGCAGTCCACAGATTTGAGTGTTGTCCAGTTTTGGGATGCATGCAGGTCATCAGCATTGACACATCACAGTGGTCTGGAGAACGATCCCAATGGTGCCCAGTAGCATGGCTGGAGCTAAGGAGCTGTCAGCAGCACAGAGCTGTGTGAAGAGATGTTTGAACATGAAGTACAATGGGTGAGTTTTGGCTTCATGCCTGTGTCATCAAACAGCACAGAAAAAAAAAAAGACAAAAAAAAAGAGAGCACTTTTATAGAGTTGTTTCTCTGGATGTAATTTTTTCTTCTCTTTTGTTTGTTGCCAAAAGGAGAACTCTTATTTGAGTGAAAAATACTTTCCTCTCTCTCTCTTTCTTTTGAGAAGGGGAGCCAGTGTCATGCTACAGCTCTGGAGCTGAGGACAGAAAGCTAGAGAAGGGTCAAAGAGTCTGCTGTCTGCTTCAAAAGGCAAAAGTTTAGCTGTGTAATCAATAGCTCTCTGAGCACTTGTAAATAAGGAAAGACAAAAGATGCCCTGAATTAAGAAGGTTGGAAGCCAAATCTTCTAGTGTGACTTGCCATGCAGAAGAACCAGTTGTCTGCTGTCTCACAGGAAATGCGTTTTGGTGGCTCAGAAATAATAAAAGAGAGTGCACCATCCCTGGAGGTGTTTAAGGCCAGGCTGGATGAGGCTCTGGCCAGCCTGCTGTAGTGTGAGGTGTCCCTGCCCATGGTAGGGGGGTTGGATTTGAATGATCCTTGTGGTCCCTTCCAACCCTGACTGATTCTATGATTCTATGATTCTATTTTAATTTGGAAAATCCTAATTTAGGAGTAATTCCTGGAGGTATTCAGGTGTGCACTTCAGTGACTGTCCTAAACTGAGGATCTATTAAGTTCATAGAATCGTTTTGGTTGGAAAGAGACCTTTAAGATCAAGTCCAACCTTCAACCCAACACCCCCATGGCCATTAACCCATGTCCCAAAGTGCCATGACCACATGTTTCTGGAATACCTCCAGGCATGGTGTCTCCACCACCTCCCTGGGCAGCCTGTGCCAATCCCTGACCACTCTTGCAGCAAAGAAATTCTTCCTAATCTCCAACCTACCCCTCCCCTGGCACAATTTCAGGCTGTTTCCTCTCATCCTATCACTTGTTACTGGGAAGAAGAGACCAACCACCACCTCGCTCCAGCCTCCTTTCAGGGAGCTGTAGAAAGCAGTGAGGTCTCCTCTCAGCCTCCCCTTCTCCAGAAACTTTCAAATGTATTGAAAACTATTTGAATGTTGCTGTAGAGCAGCTGAGGCCAAGTCAACGTAGATAGCAGGGTTTGGTTTTGGTTGGGTGTTTTTCATGGCACAAATTAGCCCAAGGATCAAACAGTGTTTACCTGTAGAGGTCTTTCTGTTTGAGAAGGACAAATTAAGCCCCAGGGTCACCAAAACTAAACCTTTCAGCAGCCCCTTCAGTCGTTGTTGCACGCAGTGGCTCTTTGGAGGAGGGCTGCCAAGGATGCAGTAGTGCTGAAGGCAGACAAGGGGCACTGCACTTTCCTTAAGGCAGACAAATTGCTCTGACTTTGGGAGGTGCCTCCCTTCCCATTAAAAGCAGCAAGTCTGTTGGATCACTGAGTTTTCCCCCTTGCCATTTATATCTTGAAATCTGATCATCTTCTTCTCATAGAAGTTGATGGAAAAAAAACCCCAAACCCTATTGACTGTAACACTAGAGGGTTTTTTTTTTTTTTCCTGAGGGGAAAGAGTGCCTTCTTGCTTAATTGTTAACTACTTTTTGTACCCAAGACTATAAATCTTTCAGTCACAGTTTCCTGACACACCAAAGTGGAAACTGAAAAAAAAAAAAAAATCTCCTGATTTTATTGCCTATCGAATTTTGCAGCTTTCTCTGCCAACACAAATGACTACAGGTTGGGAAGCAAGACACTGAGATGGCTGAAAGCTGGTGATATTCATTTAAAGGGCAGTAGAGTCTTGCTCTGAAAAGCATTTCTAATGGCACAACTCAAATGACAGGCTTGTAAGGCTGTTAAAAAAAAACAGAGGGGAAAAAGAAAAGAAAAGAAAAAAAAAAAGAAAGAAAAAGTGCCCAAGTGAGAATTTTCATAGCTCCAATTAGCAGTTTCAGGCCAGATATACAATTTTTTTTTTTTTTTTGGTGATCATTTCAGGTTGTTTGGGTTTAAAAGCTGCCCTCTGGGCTGTTTATTCAGATTTAGGGAAGGATTTTGTCTATCTTTTGCTTATTTCCTTACACCCCAAATGATCTGCTTGATTTTCTGTGGCCCACAACCATCACTTTGTAGTATCAGGAAGCAGGAATTCTGAGGAAGGACACAATAACAATCCTCAGTGTGTTCATGTCTCTGCTTTTGTGATGAGATGAGTTTCAAGATGAGCCAGCTGTAAATGATTACCTGGTCGTGCAGGCTGGAGAGTCAGAGGTGCTTTGTCCATGGTGTTAAACAAATAAATCACTTGGATTGTTGAAATAAGCCTGAAGACACTTTATACAAAGTGAAACAGTCTCCAAGGAAGAAGGATTTAGACTTCCCAACGTGACAGGACTCTACAGGCAGCCACTCAGGCCACTGGGCTTTCAGTTCATGTTCCAGCAGGGACTCAATCCTCCAGTGGATTTTTTTCTGTACTTATTATTGTTTTAGTTGCATAGGGAGAAAAGGAAAATAACCCAGCAAAATTACATTTAAACACAATTATTAGTTGTTGGTTTTTTTTCTCTTTCTCTGCAGAAGCCAAAGTTGTCTCCAAGAATCTACATCTGCCCAACCAATGGAAGGGTGACCCCAGTTCTGTCATGGTGTTCAGTTTTGCTGTGAGTGTAGGTGGAAAACGTTGAGCCTTCAGTTCAGTAGGCTCTGGAAACATGAATTTAGGGATCTAGTGTGCACTTCAGGTTGATCAGCTGGCTCTGAACTGAGTCTAGAGCCTCTGTGAGAGGAGTGTCTCTGTGTCTATAAAATGCAAACAGAGTTTATTGGTTGCGTTTTACAGGGGGGGCTGCAGATTAAACTCAGATCCTGAAGAGACTTGAGATCTGGGAGAGGCACTGCAGACAATCCAGAATGTTATCAAAACATCTTTTTTTGTGATGACTTTTAGCAGTAATTTCACTACCTGTTTCCACACTGCATTGCTTTTATTTGCCCAAGTCTCATAATAAGGGGTAAGATGCTTGCACCATTAAATCCCAGTCTTACAGTGTATCAGAGGTTGGAAGGGACCTCAAGAGATCATCAGATCCAAACCCCCCTGCCAGAGCAGCATCACCCAGGGTAGTCTGCACAGGAATGCATCCAGGTGGGGTTTGAAAGTCTCCAGAGAAGGAGACTCCACAACCCCCCTGGGCATCCTGTTCCAGGGCTCTGTCACCCTCACTGGAAAGTAGTTTCTCCTCATGTTGAGCTGAAATCTTCTATGTTCAAGTTTGAACTCATTGTGCCTTCTCTTATCACTGTGAACCACCCACAAGAGCCTGGCCCCCTCCACTTGACACCCACCCCTCAGCTATTGATAGACATTGATCAGATCCCTTTCAGTCTTCTCTTCTCCAGACTAAACAGCCCCAGGGCTCTCAGTCTCTCTTCACAGGGAGATGCTCAAGTCCCCAAATCATCCTCATGGCTCTCTGTTGGATTCTCTCCAGCGGTGTGACAGTTCCTTGCATAAGTTGGCAAGGGTTGAGAATGACCCTGTGAATTGAGAACAAATGTTTCTACACCCTGGAGGGAGAAAATACTCAGGGCACTGAACAGAAAGTTACTGAATGCTTTCCTTTGGCACATGCACTTCCAAGTGAGCTGTTCTGCCAAGTTACTGCATATTAGACCTATATAATATGCCAAGTTACTGCATATTAGACCTACATATTTTAAAAAAATTATATATATATAATTTAGAAGGTGTTAACTTTAATGGTATTGTGGTCCTCTTGCATTTGGACTCGGACTAGAAAGAGCTGGAAATGGCAAATGGAATGATCTGGTTTAGCTTAGTGCTCTTTCTGCAAAACTGATGAGCTCAATGGAAAGCAGGAGAATGTATCTTGAGTTAACAGGAGCCAAGGAGGCGTTTTTCTCCACTCTTCTCATTGAAAGATGGCTGCCATAAAATTTCTGGGGGCGCTCTGAGGATATTCCCTCTCTGGACTGTAAACTCCATGTGTGCTCCTGATTCACACATCCATTCCAAACTTGGATCAAATGCTCCATCTCCTCTCCAAACCACCACAAGTGGGACTTGTTATTCTGTGAATAGCTGAACAAGTGATGCCTATTCTGCTGTGGAACTCTGTCTCCTTCCCTTTGTATCACAATAATATTTGCTCTCCCTAAAGACCTCTGTCTTTGCCTCATCCCTTCATTCACCTATACTCCACTATTTTTTGTTCTTAGGTCTTTCCTACACCCCCTCCTCACCTCCAGCTTTACCATCCTTCCAGGGTCCCTTCTCCACACCCTTTAACTGGGTTTCCTTCTCACCTTCTGAACTGTCTGCCTGGACAAAGTCATACAGAGCCTGCTTCCAGGTGGACTCAGATGTGAATATCTCTCCCTGGTGCATTTGCTGACTTATATGAGGCCAAAAAATTTTGTGGATTGGGGATTTCTGTCCCCTCACCATGTTTGTTTGTATTCCAGTGTTATTGGGGTGTCAGGTAGCTGAATGTCAGCCTGCAGAAGCCCCTTCCTCAAAGTTGCTAGAATAACAGGAAATTTAAGTGTCCTTTCTGCTGCATGGTGACCCTTTGACACCAGAGTGCATTTGGCTTGAATGACTTCTTCCCAGCATATATTTTTTTTGCATTCAGAGGTTTTATACCTCAGCCACAGAGAGGCAGGGAGAACAGATACAGCCCAAATACTGTGCCAAATTCATTCAAAGCAGTTAGACAATAGATCTTTGGATAATTGCACTGCTTGAGTACATTTCAGATATTGGTTTGCCCATCAAAGACTGGTGGCCAGGGCAAGTCTCTGTGTCTCCAGTTATATTGGGACAGACAGTGGTTATAATGCTTCCTAATTGCAGGTTTGCTGTTGGAAGTCAATAATGTGGGCAATAGCACTTTATTAAGGTCCTGTCTGAGAGTATCTGTGTAAAATTCTTATCATTTTGGAAGATGAAAACATATCCTGAAGCTTGCTGGTTCTCCTGTGCAAAGGAGAGAGGACACAGTCATGGCCCAGTCCCCCAGACTGGTGTCTCTAATAGCTAGAGAAAGCCCTGTTTTGCTGACTGCAAAGGCTTGACAGTGGATTTTGTTTCCTTACCCCATGGAAGCATGCCTGATCTCTGTCAGACCCAAGCCTCCTCCTTAAACACAAAGTTGAAAAGGTAGAGAAGAGATCTTTCCTTCCAAATGGGTGCTAGAGGTGAGTGGCAGCTCTCAAGTGACTGACAGCCCTGAGAGAAGTTTATCCTACACTTTGAGCTGTCTCTGGCTGCCATTTGATAATCTTTTGGGGAAGAAAATGCTCAAACACACTCATGAATTGTCCTATAGCCTGAGGTTTTAAAGGTTGGTTGGATAGAATCATAGAAGGCATTTGGTTGAAAGGGACATTCAAAGGTCAGCTACTCCAACCCTCTGCAGTCAGCAGGGACATCCCCAACTAGATCAGGTTGCTCAGAGCCCCTTCAAGCCTGACCTTGAGCATCCCCAGCAATGGGGTCTCCACCACATCTCTGGGCAAGCTGTTCCAGTGTCTCACCACCCTCATAGTAAAGAACTTCTTCCTAATGCCCAATCTAAACCTACCTTGCTCTTGTTTCAAACCATTGTCCCTTGAGTGCTGGTTTGAGGCCAGACAGATCCTCTCTTGCCCCGAGAGGGACAGAAGAATGACCCTCACAAAGGGACTGAAGAGTGATGGAGAGTTTAAATGCAAAAGCAATTGGTGAAACTACAAAAAACTCCAAGCAGAGTGGCAAAGAATATCCCAAAGTGTCCAGAGTCCCTTACACAACACCCAAAGGCCTCCCAACTCTTCCCTTCTGCCCACCTGAGGGTATTCCCAACCCCCCCAGGGCTCTTTCTTCCCCTCCCCCCCCCATTGATCTGAGGCTGCCTCCCCTCCCCTTTCTCCTCCTGGCATTAGTCTTAGACAGACCTAAGAAGCCTTGAGATACTCCCCCACCACTACAGGATAAGAGAGCATCTCCCATGGGAGCAGAGAGGGAAGGAAGAGAAAGAGAATGACTCTGCAGATGGATTGATAGGGGGCAGGTGATGATTTCTGGGGAGGGTTTCCTCTGTCCACCTGCTTGGGTTGGACACTCAGGACCCTGGAGGTGTAACTCATGTGGCAGGAACAGAAGGCACCCAGCCTGAGCTGCCACACCCTTGTCCTGGTGCTAGCAGCCCTTCTACACAGTCCTCCTCCTCCCCCAGCTTTCTTGTAGACCCCTTTGGGTACTGGAAGGCTGCTGCAGGGTCTCTCCAGGCTGAACAACCTCAATTCTTGCAACTTGTCCTCGAAGGAGAGGTGCTCCAGCCCTCTGATCCACTTTGTGTCCCTTCTCTGCACCCACTCCAGCAGGTCCACAGCCCTCCTGTCCTCCAGGCCCCAGAATGCAGTACTCCAGGTGAGAGGTCTCACCAGAGCAGAGCAGAGTGGTAGAGTCACCTCCCTTGTCCTGATGGCCACACTACTTTTGATGCAGCTGAGGATGTGATTTGCCTTCTGGCCTGATAATTAATGCAATTTCCATTTTTTTTGGGAAAGTTTCTGTTTCAGTACTTTTATCATGTAAGAAACTGAGAATGTATAAACATCCCTTAAAATCTCCTGGGATTTACTCAGTAGTGAACTGATGTGGCACTGGCCAGCCTGATGTAGTGTGAGGTGTCCCTGCCCATGGCAGGGGGGTTGGAACTGGATGATCCTTGTGGTCCCTTCCAACCCTGACTGATTCTACGATGCTGTGATTCTATTTTTCTGCCATCTAGCTCCATTTCCAACCCTCACAGGCTCTTGAACTATCCTGTGATTTCTACTACTTCAACTTATCTAAAGGAAGTTGCTCCAAAGCTGCTGAAATTAGGAAAATGAAATTCGGTTTAGCTTTGCTAATTGTTTGTTCTTTTTTTCAGCCATGCTTCTTTTAATTCATTCCTTACCTTCTTTGCTTTTAGGTTCCAGTTTGTAAAGTTAGGCAAGTATTTTGTGGCCAAAGTGTTCAGTGGTGAGAACATTGAGTAAGTGAGATTGCTTCATCTGGAGAAGGGGAGGCTGAGGGGAGACCTCATTGCTCTCTGCAGCTACCTGAAAGGAGGATGAGGTGAGGTGGGGATTGGTTTCTTCTCCTTCATATCAGGTGATAGAAGGAGAGGAAATGGCCTGAAATTGTGCCAGGAGAGGGTTAGGTTGGAGATTAGGAACAATTTCTTTGCTGCAAGAGTGGTCAGGGATTGGAACAGGCTGCCCAGGGAGGTGGTGGAGTCCCCATCCCTGGAGGTATTCCAGACACATGTGGCCATGGCACTTTGGGACATGGTTTAATGGCCATGGGGATGTTGGGTTGTTGTTTGAACTGGATGACTTCAAAGACCTCTTCCAGCCAAACCAATCCTATCAATTCTATCTAACAAAAAACACCACCACCCTTTCTACCCCTGAAGTGAAGGACACACCTGGTTTAAATCCCTGTCATTTTGTTTCTCTGTATCACTGCTAAAACCCCACTAAAGGTATGTGCCCATGCATGACAAAGCACACTGACAGAGGATGCAATTTGGCCTCCATGGTTCTGCTACTAAGGAAGTGTCACCACATCACCAAATGCCAAAACACAACTACACCTTTTGGATAAGATATGAGAAGTGTGCAGGCAGCTGGAGGTCTAAGCAATAGTTGTTCTTCCATCAGGTCCTTCCCTGCTGCTCTGCTCTCAAGGTAAACGCAGGACCAGCATCTCCTGCTGATATTTTATAAGTTAATGATTTAAAAAGGTCAGTTCTAGAGCTCAGCACTGTATTTAGGTGTTTACAGCAGTATAAATTCATAGCAACTCCAGCAATGTTTGCAAAGCTGGGGTCTAAAGGAGTCTCTGTCAGTGCACACTGTTCATGTTTTCTAAGAGGAAACATCCCAGGCAGAAGTCTTTCAAAGGGAGGGCTGGATTTTCATTTCAAATAATGTTCCATATATCAGGAAAGAAATATTGCTTACAGGGTGCTTTCCCAAGCAGAAGGTCATTTGCAAAGTGGTGTGAAGGAGGCAGTTGATCAAATTTTCCATTGTGTGTTAACAGCATGTCACCAGGAATGTTCATTTCTTGGTGGTAGGGCAGATTCTTGGACTAAAGAATTATTTTCAAAGGGTCACCAATCTGACCTTTTGCATCACAATAACATCTTGCACAGTAGTGGTCTAACTCCTAGTACCTACTTGGAGGAATTGATGAGGTGTCTCTCTGTCCACTAGTGCCAAGGCAGCTAGGCAAGGCAGCTCTGCACAGCAGAGAAGGAGAGAGGAAAGCATGGAATTCATGGATAAGAGCATTTTGTGCAGTGTATGCATCAGTGAGAGGTGCAGAGAATAGAGATGAGTTCTGGAGCTGAAAAATGCTGCTTTTCTCTATTGTGGATTACATCTCTGAATGCTCTAAGCCAGCCTTCATGAAAATGTGAGTGGAGATGATGTTGCCTACTGTCTTCTCCTGCCTTTCAGGTGGGTTGATGAATCATAGAATGTATCTGGTTGGAAGAGACCTCAAAGATCATTCAGTCCAGCCCTTGACCCAACACTGAAGGGTCAACACTAAACCATGTCCCTAAGCAGCAAGTCCACACTGTGCTTGAACACCTCCAGGGATTGTGACTCCACCACTGCCCTGGGCAGACCATTCCAGTGTTTGAGAATCCTTTCAGTGAAGAAATATTTCCTAACATCCAGCCTGAACCTCCCCTGGTGCAGCTTGGAACCATTTCCTTTGGCCTTGCTGTGTGCAGTCAAAGAAAAGAGGCTGCCCCCTCCTCACTCTAGCTGCCCTTCAGGTAGCTGTAGAGAGTGATGAGGAGCCCCCTCATCCTCCTCTTCTCTAGATTGAACAGCCCCAGCTCCCTGTAGGTCATGAAGCATGCAATGGCTCAAATAAGGAAAAAAGAAAGCAGAAGGCAAGGCTGTTGTAGAACAACTGAGGGATTCACCTGAGTTCCAGTGAATGATTTGATTGTTGGGGTTCATCTGCTGATGCCTGTAATCTGGATTGGACTCCTCCTGGTGAGTTCCTTCATCATAACACTGCAGGGACAGAGCTACCAGCTCTTCCTCATTGCTTTGTCCAAAGACCAAGTCATTGTTCATTGGTGCTTAAACTGATATAAAATATTTTCAGCATAGAAGATGTCCACAGCAGGCTGCTACTTGTGTACTCTTCTGCCTTCCAGGGAGAGCTGGCAACTAAAGACAGGCCCCTAAAGCTCAACTAACTGCTTTTTGGGTTAATAATTGGTTGGTTTAAAAAAAAAACAACCAATTTTACCTTTGCCAAATCTCTGCTAAGAGCTTTTTATTGTCTCTGAAATCCAGCAGAGACCTTGAGATTTTCCTTCACTTTGAATGAGGTATAGGAGTTTGCCAACAAACCTCAATCAAATTTGTTTTTAATCAAAACCACTGATTGATTTGAGGTGGAGGATGAGAAGGAAGGATTTAAAGGGGAGGAAGAAAATATTTCCAAGTAGCTCTTCTCTCAAGTAACAAGTGATAGGGTGAGAGGAAATGGCCTCAAGTGTCACCAGGGAGGTTTAGGTTGGATATTAGGAAAAATGTCTTTACTGCAAGAGTGGTCAGGGATTGGAACAGGCTGCCCAGAGAGGTGCTGGAGTCACCATCCCTGAAGGTGCTAAAAAAATGTGTGGCCATGGCACCTGGGGACATGGCTTAGTGGCCATGGTGGTGTTGGGTTGATGGTTGAACTGGATGATCTTAGAGGTCTTTTCCAACCTTGATATTCCTATGAAAACTCCTCAAAGTGGAAGAAATTGGATGGAATGAAACAGAAGGGATCAAAATTTCAAGGAGCAGATTCTGCCCTGAGGGAACATGAAATATTTAGAGTAATCTTGAAAGAAAGAATCTTGAAGCACAGCTCATGTTTAATGGAGGTGAATGAGCCACATCACCCATCTATTATCCTGAAATGTAATTAAGGACATGTGAGCACTTTGTACTTTTGTGGTGGCCTGGATATGCATAAAGATTAACACAGCAAGACATCTTCTTGGAAGCTGAAGTGGCAAGAATGTCAGGATCTGTCCTCTCTTTCATTAGTTACCTTCAGCAGCAGAATGAGGATCTGAGATGGGTTTAATTTGCAACTCCTTGGGACACTTCTGGGATTTTGGACAGACCTGATAAACCTGATGTGTAGTAACAGTCACAAATGTGCCACAGTCATGGAAGAGCTTTCTGCTGGTCATTTCTGTGTGCAGTGTCTTGATCAGAGAAGGGCCACGAGGATGAGCAGAGGGCTGGAGCTCCTCTGCTATGGAGACAGACTGAGAGAGTTGGGGTTGTTCAGTCTGGAGAAGAGAAGGCTCTGAGGAGACCTTCTTGTGGCCTTCCAGTATCTGAAGGGGGCTACAAGAAAGCTGGGGAGGGACTTTTCAGGGTGTCAGGGAGTGATAGGACTGAGGGGAATTGAACAAAACCGGAAATGGGGAGATTCCGATTGGATGTTAGGAAGAAATTCTTCCCCATGAGGGTGAGAGACTGGAAGAGGTTGCCCAGGGAGGTGGTGGAAGCCTCATCCCTGGAGGTTTTTGCAGCCAGGCTGGATGTGGCTGTGAGCAACCTGCTGTAGTGTGAGGTGTCCCTGGCCTGATCCATGAAGCCCCTTCCAACCCTAACAATTCTTTGATCTAAAGACTGAGAGCATCCTGTGCTAGACTGCATTTCTAGTGGAGAGAACCCATGCTGCAACAGGGCCTTCTGTTGCCTGCTTGGTGCTCAGGACCCAAGCTTTCCCCCTCTGCTCTCTCCTTTGTTTCTAAAAAGAATTAATTCCCCTTCTTCCCCATTTCATTTGGCAAACCTTGGGAAGATAGAATTTCTCCCTCTACATTTTTGTACACCTCAGGGAGTCTTGGTTTTCTGTGTTTCTGAAAGTCAAAAATTTTGTACTTCCCCTGCTTTGGGTTTGGAAACTCATTTCAGACTTCCTCAGTAAAAAGAACCATGAGCTACTGCAGAGGGTGTTTGGTTATGTCAAGATATTTTAACAGCAGCAAGCCTGTCAAAAGATGTTTCAGGACCTATAACACTTTTGAAAACTAACTGGTTTGTTGTTTTGCTTATTTTAAGCTTCTTTTCTGTGGAGAATATGGAACCTTTTACACACACACTCTACCATTGGGGAGACATAAAGTTTTAAAGGATTATGGAATATGAGCATCAGCTTCCCCTCTTCTCAGCCATGCCCTGGATCTCTTCTTTGTGCTACATTTCTGGCCTTCAAGCATCATGTCAGTAAGGAAGATTTTCCACAAAGACCTTGGAGGTTTTCAGTGTAGATCCAGAAGTTGTAAGGGCAAGAAGGAAAAGAGAGTAGTGTGAAGCAAAACATTCATTTGATTACATTATCTGGAAATAGATTTTTTTTTGTGTTGAACGCTTTTCCCTCTCCTCTCCTCTCCTCTCCTCTCCTC
>VXBD01003976.1:30829-57039 GCA_013399975.1 Indicator maculatus | reverse complement strand
CCTCTCCAAGCCTCTCCTCTCCAAGCCTCTCCTCTCCTCTCCAAGCCTCTCCAAGCCTCTCCTCTCCAAGCCTCTCCTCTCCTCTCCAAGCCTCTCCTGTCCTCCCTGAGCCTCTCCTCTCCTCTCCTCAGGTTTAGGCTGGGTATTAGGAAATATTTCTTATCTGCAAGAGTGGTCAGGGATTGGTACAGGCTGCCCAAGAAGGTGGTGGAGTCACCATCCCTGGAGGTGTGGCCATGGCACTTGGGGACATGGCTTAATGGCCATGGTGGTGTTGGGTTGAAGGTTGGACTGGATGATCTTGGAGATCTTTTCCAACCACAGCAATTCTATGATTCTGTGTGCCCTTCTGGAATTGCTGTGCATGAGCTTGCTGCCAAAATATGATCCTTTAAGCTCTTGAGTCCCTTTGCAAGTGGAAATCTGCTAGCTATGGTAGATATGGCTAAACTCTAATTTGGCAGTGGTCTTTGTTTCTCTTTCAAAACCCTCCCTCCCACACATACACCTTTCCAGCCTGTTTTTTTTTTTTTTCCCTCTTTGTTTATTTCATTTTAGTTCCTACTCTAAGCTATTTGGTAACTTTGCAGTGTTGAACACAGCAGCTGTTTCATGAATGTCTTATTTCAAGTGAGCACAGTCTCACAAACAAACAGGAGCAGAGCAGGGACTCAGACTCGCTCTGGAGAAGACAGGAAGGGAACTGTAAATAAAAACAGTCATGATGAGCCTAGATGATGTAAACTGTCTGGCTTTCTACCAGCCACTTGTGTCAAGCAGTAGGAAGACACCTGTCCAGTGCCTTCTGTAGATTGGAATGTAAGGTCTGGCACAATCAAAGCCTCTAGCACTGACTTTTCTGCTGTGCATTTAGACCACAGCCCAGTATTTGTGATTCTCAGGCAGGTGCAAAGGTTATTTTTTTGCACCGACATTCCAAAATACCCATGGACTACTGCTTGGCTTCTCCCAGAATCTGCTTGCTCTTTTTTTTGGTAAGATCCCTTTTAGATTCTATTTCCCTTCTTTTTTTTTTTCCTCCCCCCTACCTCTGGAGTTCTTTCACTACTTAGCTCTTCTCTTTCCACTGTATTTTCATTTGACTCATTTATGGATCTGATCCAGAGACTGCTCAGCCCACAGCAGAGGGACCCTGGCTTCGACAGGCTCCTAGGATCAGGTCCTTAACAGGCATTTAAAAAAGGTGTTAAAGAAATTGCTCTGGGGCTTAAAACCCATTAGACATCCATGAATCAAGTCTACTGATTTACTTTATTCCTTTTTCTTTTTTTTTTTTTTTCCCACCCCCCACCTTTAATCTTCAGATTTCACTTCCCAATCTGCTTTATTTCACGAGAGGTTAATTCTGGAGGCCAACTCTACCTCAGGAGCAGCATTCATTCCTGATTTCTTTTTTTTTTTGCATTATCTATGATGTGTGAACAGTCATGAAACATGTGGGTTTCAGGCTTTTTTCCACTTTTCTGCCTTCTGTTTCAAACAGTGATGGAGGAAAGTGTGAGATTTCCAAGCCCCTGTCAGAGTGTGCTTGAGGTGAGGGAGGCAGCCCTGCCAACATCTCCAGCACCAGTGTGTGGTAGTTTTAGGCTATGCCTTTAATATTTTTCACAGATCTGGAGCAGAAAGTGGTAAAAATGTAAATAAATCACTATTGGGTGTAAAAAGGAAAATAGATCACACCTTGAGTGCTGTGTCCAGTTCTGGGCCCCTCAATTTAAGAAAGATGTTGAGTTGCTGGAATGTGTCCAGAGAAGGGCAACAAAGCTGGGGAGGGGTCTGGAGCACAGCCCTGTGAGGAGAGGCTGAGGGAGCTGGGGGTGTTCAGCCTGGAGAAAAGGAGGCTCAGGGCAGACCTCATTGCTGTCTACAACTACCTGAAGGGAGGTTGGAGCCAGGTGGGGGTTGGGCTCTCTCCCAGGAAACAGTGACAGAAGGAGATAACACAGTCTCAAGCTGTGCCAGGGAAGGTTTAGGCTGAGGTTAGGAAAAAATTCTTCCCAGACAGATTTGCCATTGAAATGTGCTGCCCAGGGAGGTGGTGGAGTCACCATCCCTGGAAGTGTTTAAAATAAGACTGGATGAGGCAATTAGTGCCATAGCTTGGTTGATTAGATGGTGTTGGGTGATAGCTTGGACTGGATGATCTCTGAGGTCTTTTCCACCCCAGTTAATTCTGTGATTCTGTGATAATCATTATTCTAAACAATTCCTTTGGAGAGACATCTCCCATAAGATTTGGTTCCCAAAACAATTTTTCTCTGTCTTCTCACTTCGGGCTGGGAGATACTAACTGTGTGCTTCTGCTGACTTCTGCTTGACCTTGGCTGCATTGTTTTGTCTGGTATTAACTTCTCTGCTTCTCTCTCTTCCCTTGTGAACAGGGGGGTAAGGGAGGGAGGGAGAAGCTGCTGCAGCTCCCCTGGTCTTTGTCCAGGGGGCTCCTTCTGCTGTTTGTTAATTGCAAACCCCTGTAAATATTGTAAATCCTGTCTATTTTGTCCATATCCATTGCATTCCATTGTAGATCACAGTTTGGCTTGTAAATACAGCTTCCATTTGCTTCCACCTGAGCTGGCCTGGCAAAGTTAATGTTGGGGAGTGGCATTTCCAACCTAAACACAGTGTTTAGGTGTCCCCACCTCGAAGGGCTTAAACAGGCAGCATGGTGACTGCTGAAAAGGCTTCTCTCCTCATCCCATTAACCCACCCCCGGGGGGTGCACAGAAATTACAGCACTTGCTGAGCTCCACAGGGCAAAGCCCACAGAGGAGGGGAAAAGGGAGAGGCTCAGACTTTTTTCAGGACTGTGCTGCAAATGTTCCTCCACCTGCAGTTCAGAGGGAGAGGGCTTGGTGCTGAGTCTGCAGTTGCACCGAGTGGTCCCTTTACATATTGTGTGGGATCTGAGAAATCTCTTTTTTTTTTTTTTTTCTTTTTCTTTTTTTTTTTTTTCAGGATTTTTTCCAGCTGTGCTCTCATCACGTTGATTTAATGGCCCTTAAGAGAAACCATAAAAGTGCTTTCTGGTTAGTGGGCCCCAGCTGTTCCTCCTAGTGTTGCATAATCCAGCAGGCTGAGTTAACTATAGATTAATGATTATGAAAGGTCTTGCTTAACCATATAATTTTTCAAATGTACAAGGCACTGGACAAAATGTGGTTCACTGAGGCAACAAGATGACTACAATCACGAAGGGAAAAGCCTTAAGAGGTGAGTTATATTTTAGTCTAACCAAGAAAAAGCTTTCCACTGGCTCTGGCCAGTCATTTTGTGATATAGGAGGGCCATGTGTACATACATTGAGTGCTTCTCTTCACAGGGGTGTTTTCCCTTCAGGACTGAAGGGTGATGGCTCAGTGCTGGAAGCATTTCTCTGTTTTCATTCCCAGGCAACAGTGCAAGAAGCCAGCAGTTTGGGCCAGTCTGAGGATTATCAGTCTCTGTGATGAGGCTAAGAGCGTTGCAAGGCTGTGTGAAAGCGAGGACTACCACGTCATGCTGTCATATGAGCTCCTGCTGTCCTACCAGCTTGGGAGCCATGCAGCAGATAGGTGACTGGGGAAGCACTAAAGCCTTATCCTAATCCCACTGAACGCTCTTGACTTGAGTGGGGAGCTGAGGTCATGCTCTGCGTGGGGGAAACCTGTTCTGTTGGCTGCTGCTGTACCAAGAGGTTTTCTTGTGAAGTCTCCTAAGAGCTCAAGGTCTGCTGTGGGCTCTGATCACCAGATAGGGATGACAGGAGTAAAGGGACTGATGAAAACAAGTGAGAGTCTGCTTTAGAGTGAGACAGATGCTCCTTTACCTCTTCCAAAAGGGGCAAAAGAAAACCACTCACACAAAGGATTGGATAGGATTGGAAAGTTTAAATGGAAATGCTCTTCACAACCACACACAACAGTACAAAGCATATAAAATACACCAAAATCCATAGGCTGGGCTTAACACAGAAGTTCATTAAGCCAAAGCTTGACACAAACCTCCCTTTAAACCAGGCCAACAAACCCATAACTTCATGGCCCCCCTCTGCCATGCCTCTCTACCCTTCATACCACACCATTGTGATGCAACTAAAATCTGGCTTGGTAGATCCAGGCCCCAGTTAAGCAGCTCCAGGCCTAATTGGCAACATTGCCAAGCCTCCATCACAAGAGATAACAGCCTGTGCATCCTCCTGGGAGGAGAGAGGGAGGGAAAAGGGAAGAAAACTTCCTCTGCAGCTAGTTTTATAGGGATGCAAGACTTAGGGGAATGAAACACAATTCCTGGTCCACCTCCTGGACACTCTGTAGACTCTGGAGGTCTTCATCTTTGTTTGGGGTTTCTTAAGGCACCCCAGCCTCAAACCACCACCTAGTCCAGTGTTGGTTTTTTTGTTTGTTTGGTTTGGTTTGGTTGTTTTTGTTTTATTTTTGTTCCCCATTATGTACAGGAAAGCTGAACGACCATTCAGAAATTATTGAGGAAAAAAGAAAAAAATCCACAGAACAGTACAGGACCAAGGCAAGACACTGTTTAAAGTAAAATAGTCCTAAGGAAACCCTGGATTGCTCCTATCCCTCTGCTTCATCTGCACCACTTCAATAACTGCAGGAGGTTGAGGTACTTTCCTCAAAACACAGGCAAGCTAGAAAATGCAACAATGCATAAACCAGAATAGAAATAAATATATTATTACAAAACAGGTTGGGAAAAGTCAACAGCAATTCCATTTGCAGGCATAAAACCTCTGAAACTTAAAGCTGCCTCTGGTCCCCCTGAAAATGCAACAAAGCCTGGATGTGACGTGGAACATTCTGAATTTGATGTGGAACATTCTGAATTCAGGTGCACATTGATTTTGTGCCCTTTTTTCCCTGGAAGTGATGCAGCCTGGGAGAGTTTTGGTGGGATATAACCCAAGCATCTTGTTTTTTCAGGTGATGCTGAGCATTTGAAGCAATACAAATAATGTAAGAGGAGAAGCAGTCAGGAATATTAAGCAACCTAAATTAAAGAGGGATATTACAAGCTGAAAGCATAGATTTTTAGTGGCTTTTTTTTTCTCCTTTTTTTTTCAGAGTTGTTAAAACACAAATGAGAATGCTGCTTTCTAGAGTAACTGCAGTTCAGCAGATGAGCATCCAAAGCTGAGACACTGTAGATCCAGTTGTCAATCATCTGCCTTGACAGCATAGATCATTTAAGGCAAGTGAAACTGAGGGGGTTTTGTTGGGTCTGCCAAACCTAGATAGATTTGTAGGATGGCTCAAGTGGGAAGGGCATCTAATTCCAGCCCCCTTGCCATGGGCAGGGATATCTCTCACTAGACCAGGTTGCTCAAGGCCTCATCCAGCCTGGTCTAACACACCTCCACGGATGAGGCATCCACAGCTTCTCTGGGCAACCTATTTCAGTGTTCCACCACCCTTACTGTAAAGAATTTCTTCCTAATATCTAATCTAAATCTCCCCTCTTCCAGCTCAAAGCCATTAAAAAGCCAAGAAAAATTAAAAAGACAGTTTTAAACCATCACACCCTTGTTCTATCACTACAAGCCCTTGTAAAAAGTCTCTCCCCAGCTCTCCTGTAGCCCCCTTCAGGTGTTGGAAGGCTGCTCTAAGGTCTCCCTGGAGCCTTCTCTTCTCCAGGCTGAACCCCAATTCTCTCAGCCTGTCTTGTCCAGGGAGATGATGGAAGGCTCTTCCCTGGAGGTTTTTGCAGCCAGGCTGGATGTGGCTGTGAGCAACCTGCTGTAGTGTGAGGTGTCCCTGCTCATGGCAGGGGGTTGGAACTGAATGATCCTTGAGATCCTTTCCAACCCTGACAATTCTATGATTCTATGATTCATAGAAGAGGTGCTCCAGCCTCTGTAGAGAAATATCCTGAAGGTTGGCTGCCTAGATCAGGATGTTGAAATTAACACTCCTGATTTTTTAATTTTTTTTTTTTTTTTTTTTTAAAGCTTAAACCATCTTCTGAAGAAACAGCAGCATTAGAAGTCTAGCTGACACTGAATTGTGATGCCTCATTGGCTGGGCTTTGAATTTTAAACAGAAAGTGATTTCATTATTTCAAAGGTGCAGAATATAAAGATAAATTTTTGCCTGGCTTTATAAAGAGTTTTCACGGCTAAGAGCTAAAGGAGATACAGAAGAACGAAGTATTGTGGCCATATTCTATTTGCTGGTGTCACCAAGAAGCATACTTCCATCAGGTGAGTTTCCTGTTTCTTCACATAGAGTCATGGAGTAGATTTCAAGAGGTACAGTTTGCCAGCAGTCAGATTTACATGTTGGGTAACCTGAGCCTGGATTCATTAGAGATCTGTGCAGAACAATCCTGGTCTTCTAGGACTGAGCTGGCTGCAAAGGGAGGTACGTGGCTTCCACACCTTCTCCTGTGTTTACCTACAATGCAGCAGCCTCTTTTAGGTGCTTGTGGGAAAACCCAATTGTTTCTTTCCTCTGGAACAGGAAACCACAGTCTGCTCATTCCAGTGAGCCCACTATGACTGAGCATATTCCATCAGCAGCTCCTGCTTGATGGCAGCAGGGAAAAGAGTTTACTCTGGATTGCTTCCTGATGCAGTTAAGAAACAATTTAAATTGCAGGAAGTCCAGTGGTTAGCACAGACTCACTTGAAACATGGCACCTTCAGAGACTCAATTTCAACCCCACCTGGATGCTTCAAGGGTGAATATGGTCCAGTTAGACTCTGGGATGGGCTTCCTATGCAGATGGGGGAATCTCTTTACAGACAATCTTTGTGAAGGTATAGATGAACACAAATAGAAGTGGCATAGATGTTACAGGTATGGTGTTACAGTCTGAAGGGGGAACTTTAGCCTAGATCCTGGCTGCAAAGACTGAAAGTAAAACAAACTACAAAAAGGAAAATAATGCTAAGGTCTGTAGAATTCATTGGATTGCTAGTGGGGATATACAGCAGAGGCATAAAGAGTTCTTGCTGTCTTTCCTTCCTCTGTCACTTCAGCTGGCAGCTTCTCTCTCTCTCTTCCATGGCCTTGTCAGGGGTATCTCTGTTTTGACTACTGTGTGAGGTAACAGGAAAGAGGAAGGGAGGAGGGGAGGAGGTGAACAGTCCCCTGGATCTATCCAGGGGGGGTCTGAGGAGTTTCTATGTTGTTTATAAATTGCAAATATAGATGTGTGCATATACACAGTACATACATTGTATATATCATGCATATATTATATATTATGCACATATTCATTGCATTTCATATTTCTAGATATTAGTTTGCTTCATTTGCTTCCATCCCAAACTGAGCTAGTCTGGCACTTTTATTTTGGGGGTAGTTTCTCCAAATCAGTTGGGGGGGGGGGGGAATTTCAACCCCCTACAGTATGTAACAGAAAGGGAAATGTGAAATGGATACATGGAAGTGGAAGGAATCTCCTGGGGTTTTTTTCACTCACTCAAGCATATTGGACCATAAGCAGAAGCATTCCTCTTTCTATAATCTTAAGCAACATTTTTCATCTCTGCTTAACTACCTAGTGTCAGCCCATCCCATGAAGAGTTTCTCCTGAGGGGCAGCACAAGGGAAGCATTGACTGGGCAGCAGTTGAGATAAAGTGCAGAACTGTTTTATCTTCCATAGGCACAGCAAATACCAAAAGGTGCTGGATTAGAACTGGTTTTCAGACATTGGCTATTGTCTTCTACCTGTGATTCTCAACTTTTTTTTTCTGTGACTTCTTTCAGCCTGACTTCTTTCCTCTTTATTTGTTTTCAACTTAAAGGAGGGTAGATTTAGACTGACTATAATTTTTTTTTTTTTACAATGAGGGTGATGAAACACTGGCCAAGGTTGCCCAGATAGGTCATAGATGATCCATCCCTGGAAACATTCATGGTCAGGTTAGATGGAGCTCTGAAAAAAAATCAGCTCTAGTTAAAGATGTCCCTGCTCATTGCAGAGCAGTTGGACTGGATGACCTTGAAATGTCCCTCCCAACCCAAACCATTCTATGGTTCTATGATTCTATGGTTCTATGATTCTATGATTCTATGGTTCTATGATTCTATGATTCTATGAAGCAATCTCTTCTATCAAGCTGGCTGTCACAAGATTAAATACATATACTATCAATCTTGGTATTAAAGACATTGAGATGAGTCCTAAGCTAAAGATTTAGGATGTGAAAGATGACAAATTTTTTTTTTTCAGCTCAGTGCTTGTCCATTTCTTTACAATTCTTTTCCTCTCTTAGCTTCCCACTGTGAAAAGGGAGGGAATGAATAGTGAGGTCCTGACCACAGGGACCTCGCTGTGCTCTGTCTCCATTGAAAATCAAGCAGTCTAATGCTAGTTAGATGCTAAAAAGTAATCAGTTAAAGCTCCCAATAGCTGTCCTATCATATTCAATTGGTTTCCAGAATACAAAAATTCACACTGAGCAGGGGAAAAAAAAAAAAAAAGGCATCAGCATCTGTTTCATTTCAAGGACAGCCAACACCAGTGAAATGAGTTAGGATCTGGAGATTTCACCGTTTTGCCAGCCTTCAAAACAGCAGAGGTTTGAAAAACTAATTTCCACCTTGAAGAACAGACTGGTTCCATTTTTATCAGCAGAACTTATTACTTTTTTAGTAAAGAAAACAGCATTGAATTGATGGCTGGGCTAAAGGCCTTTCAGTAAGGGAGAGAATTCTGTAATCATGAGAGAAGGCAGCTTCATTCTAGTGTCACCATTTAATGACTTGACAATTTGATATACTGTCAAGCTCCTCCAAAAGAATTAAAACCTGCTGAATAGGTGAATTTTTTTGTTATTAAAAAAAAAAAAAATTCCCCTAGCATTTTAGGAAGAACTTTTCTTATATGTCCAGCCACAATGCTTGCTTTGATCGAAACCACAACCCTTCAGAGGGTTTAAATTGTTCCATCCTTGTCAGGAATACCTTACTTGGTAAAGCAAAGGCCAAGCAGGAGTGCAAGCAAAAAATATTCCTGCAATGGTTCACCTGATTTACACCTGGAGCTGAGTAACTCAATGCCAAATGGCTGGACCTAGAGCAAGAACAAAAATGAAACAGGGACTGTTTAGTTTGAAAAAGAGGAGGCTGAGAGGAGACCTCATTGCTGTCTGCAACTACCTGAAAGGATATTGTGGAGAAGTTGGTGTTGGTCTCTTCTCCCAGATAATTAGTGATAGAACAAGAGGGAATGGCCTCAAGCTGCAATTGGGTGGGTTTAGACTGGACGTCAGGAAAAAAATTTTTCCCAGCAAGAGTGGTCAGGGATTGGAATGAGCTGCCCAGGGAGGTGGTGGAGTCACCAAGCCTAGATGTGTTTAAAGATCATTTCTTGAGGATATGGTTTAGGGCTGAGCTCTTGTAGAGTGGGGTTAATGGTTGGACTTGGTGATCCTGAGGGTTTTTCCCAACCTGAACCTTTCTGTGACACTTTTTTAACAGTTCTGCAACACTTCTTTAGTTTTCTAGGCAAAACTTTTGAGTGTTCAATCTTTTGGAAAACATAACTCAAATGAAAGTATGAAACTTGGGGGTTACAGGAAGAATGTCTCAACTCAAAATCACTGCTTGAAGTGTAATTTGGTTTGGGGTTTTGTTCCAGTGTCTGTTCCATCACGCTGTGAGGGTTACAGAACACTGGGACAGGCTGCCTAGGGTGGGTTGTGGAGTCTCTTTCCCTGGAGACTTTTAAAATCCACCTAGATGCATTCCTGTGCAGACTATCCTGGGTTATCATGCTTTGGCAGGGGGGGTTGGACTCAATGATCTCTAGAGATCCCTTCCAGACCCTAACATTCAGTGATTCTGTCCAATAATACAATGGAAACCATGGTGATCCATGGAGCTTCAGTTGTGTTCAGCAAAATAAACCATTAGAAATAAAAACTTTGTCCAAATTAATTGATTTAGGTGATTTAAGTAAATATCCTTAATCATAGAATCATTTTTTGCTTGGAAAGTACCTCTAGGATCAAGTCCAATCATCGACCTAATACCAGCATGGTGATTAAACTGTCCCTGAGTGCCATGTCTGCACATTCTTTGAACATCTCCAGGTGGTGACTCTACCACCTCCATGGGCAACCTCTTCCAATCCCTGACCACCCTTGCAGTAAAAACATTTTCCCTAATATCCCCCTTAAACCTCCCCTGGTGCAGCTTGAGGCCATTTCCTCTCATTCTATCACTTGTTACTTGGGAGAAGAGACTAACCCCCACCTGGCTCCAGCCTCCTTTCATGGAGTTGTAGAAGGCAATGAGGTCTCCCCTCAACCCCCTCTTCTGAACACTACATGACCCCAATTCCCTCAGCTGCTCCTCACCAGGTCTATTCTCCAGAGCCTTCACCATCTTTGTTGCACACCCTGGATGTTCTCCTGCATCTTAATGTCCTTGTAGTGAGGAACCCAAAACTGAACTCAGGACTCAAGGTGTGGACACACCAGTGCTGAGGAAAAATCACTTCCCTGCTCCTGCTGGTCACACTATTTCTGATTCCATCCTGGCCTGGATCAGGATGGTACATGATTCCAAATATCACTAAAAATATTTTGAATAACTTTATATTATTTTTTCCCCAATTTACTGTGTAGCTAGCATTTATTTAACCTATGAAATCAAAACACACAAATATGACTTAGTTTCTTCTCAACTCCCAGTACCACAGGGTGAGGACTCAGAGGCTGCATGAATTTCCAAGCTAAAGCAGCCAAATGCATTTGCTGAGCATGCACTTTAATAATGCTAACAAAATAGCTTGTGCTTAAATTTTGGCTAAAAATGCCTCCAATTTTTTTTTTATTTGTGTGTATGTAAAAAGCAGCCCAAATAACTCAGACAGCAACTATTCAGTGAGCTGTTTGAGCTGTGCAGATAGCAAGCACGAGCTCAAAGTGACTTTAGTGATGATTTCTCACAGAAGGTTCCATGTTAAAATACTTTGTGTGTCACAGTCTCAGAGTATATCAGAGGTTGGAAGGGACCTCAAGAGANGGGAGATGCTCAAGTCCCCTAAGCATCGTCCTGGCTCTCCCTTGGATTCTCTCCAGCAGGTCTCTGCCTCTTGAACTGGGGAGCCCCAAACTGGACACAGTTCTCCAGGTGTGGTGTCAGCAGGGCAGAGCAGAGATGCAGAAGAACTTCCCCAGCCCTGCTGGACACCTTTCTTGATACATCCCAGGATCCCATTGGCTCTCTTGGCCACAAGAGCACATTGCTGTTCCATGCAGAACTTGCTGTCCACCAGCACTCCAAGGTCTTTCACTGTGGACCTGCTTTCCAGCAGGGCAGCCTCTAACCTGTCCTGGTGCTGTTGTTATTCCTCCCCAGCTGCAGGACCCTGCACTTGTCCTTATTAAACTCCATGAGGTTTGCCTGCACTCAGCTCTCAGCCTGCCCAGGTCAAGTTGGATGGCAGCACAGCCTGAGGGGTGTCAGCCAACCCCCCCAGTTTGGTATCATCAGGGAACTTGTAATGCAAACCAGACTGGCTTGGCTGGAGCCTGACTTTCAAGGCCTTTTAGAGAGCTATTGTTAAGAGGACTGATCAGCTTGGTAAGCTAATGGCAATTGTATGCAAATTCTGGAGTGTTCCACAGCCTTACTATTTGTGGTGAAATTGTGGCAACTTTCTTAACAAGACTGAGGGCAAACTGCCAGTAGCAGGAATTGCTGGCAACCTCAAACCTGCACTTGTGGTTATCCTCTCAGATTACTGAGAAATTATAGTAGAGTTTGTAACAAACCTTTGGCTTATTGCATTGAGAGAGAAAGCGAGAGGAGGGACACTGAAAAGTGCAAAGAGAAATGCCAATGCCAAGCAGTCCTGTTCCAGCTTGAAGAGAACAGGCTGCCAGGCTTGAGAATTGGAGCTAATTTTATACTGCTCATTTGCTATCTTATCACAAGGTTGTAACTCAGCTTCCTTACAAAGGAGCTACAATGACTTTTGGCATTTTGTGAGGATGCACTTGATGACTATGGTTGAGCTTTCAATGGTCTTCATAAGTCAAGAGGCTCTCCTCTTTCCCTCTTGTGTCCTGACTCCTCAGTGATCCCTCTACTCAAGACAGCTATGTGCAGGGATGTATCCATGTCCCATTAGTCTGAGCTGACTGATCTTCACTGAATGGGTCATCTGGAACAGGATGCCCAAAGGAGTGGTGGAATCATCATCCCTGGAGGTGTTTAAGAGATATCTGAGCAGCTTAGGGACATGGTCTAACAGTTGTGTACAGGGAGATCATAGAATCATAGAATCAAGAAGGTTGGAAGAGACCTCAAGGATCATGGAGTCCAACCTGTCACCCTACACCTCATGACTATCTAAACCATGGCACCAAGTGCCACCTCCAATCCCCTCTTGAATGCCTCCAGGGATGGTGACTCCCTGGGCAGCCCATTCCAATGGCCAACCACTCTCTCTGGGAAGAACTTTCTCCTCACCTCCAGCCTAAACCTCCCCTGGTGCAGCTTGAGACTGTGTCCTCTTGTTCTGCTGCTGGTTGCCTGGGAGAAGAGACCAAACCCCTCCTGGCTACAACCTCCCTTCAGGTAGTTGTAGACAGCAATAAGGTCTCCCCTGAGCCTCCTCTTCTCCAGGCTAAAATGTTAGGTTATGGTTGGACTTGATGATCTTAAGAGCTTTTCCAACCAGGTGGTTCTATGATTCTATGATAAACTAGAACAGAGGCTTGAAATAGTGAGGAAGAGATGGAAGATCTCCCCCCAGTTCTACTCATTTGAATATTTCTGTGGCAGTCACAGAGTAGCTGAGTGATGGCTGAGTGGCTCTGAAGAACTTCTTTTTGATCTTCAAAGAATTGACTGGAGCAGCAGTTCTGTTTCACATCAGACCTGGCCAGTCCTCTAGATCTCAGTTCTCTTTGGGTTTTTCCTTGTGCTTCCTGACTAAGATGCTATGGCAATGAGAGAGCTGCCTGACAGCAGTGAATGTAAATCCAACAGAGCACTGGAGTAATTGGTTTACTCAGGAATGAAGACCAAGTGACTTGGAGAGAGAATGAGCAAGGGAGAAAAAAAAATAAGAAAAAAAGAAACCCAACAAAATTAACAGGATTTATATTAAATTATACACACCAACCTGGTTGTTTTTTTCTTTTTTAATTTTTTTTTTATAAGCATAATATGTTCAACATTTAATTCCACCATTTCTTTGTATCGCAATTGTCATTCAGGGTGGCATGAATGAAATCCCCTGAAAACACCAGGGTTTCCTTTATTCAATTTTTAAAATTCAGTTGCTTGATTGAATTTCACCTGTGGCTGAAGCTAATTCCTCCTGTGATTCTCCCCCAAAAAATGAGGTGAGCCATTTTTTTTAACACTGGTCTTGTGCAAGAAGAATTTGCAACTTGACTGAAGCTCTGGAGAGTTGCTCATTCCTAGAGGTTATCTAATCAAATTTGGAATTTCTTGGAACAGTAATACAATAATATGGAAACCCCTTAGCTGAGTACGCATAGAGCATAATTTTCAACATCATTGATTCACAGAATGGTTTGGGTTGGAAGGGACCTTAAAGATCATCCAGTTCCAACCTCCCTGCCATGGGCAGGGACACCTCCCACTAGCCCAGGTTGCTCAAGGTCTCATCCAACCTGGCCTTGAACACCTCCAGGGAAGGGACATCCACAACCTCCCAGGGCAACCTGTTCCAGTGTCTCCCCACCCTCACTGGAAAGAATTTCTTCCTAATCTCCAGTCTCAATCTCCCCTCTGCCATCTTAAAGCCATTGCCCCTTGTCCTGTCACTAGAAGCCCTTGTAGAAAATCAAGTCATATGTACAAGAAGGAAGAAGGATCCTTTCATGGAGGTAGAAGTAGAAAAGAAGAAGTAGAAAAGAAGTAGAAGGGGAAAAGAAGTAGAAGTAGAAAAGAAATAAAAGTAGAAAAGAAGTAGAAGTAGAAAAGAAGTAGAAGGAGAAAAGAAATAGAAGTAGAAAAGAAGTAGAAGTAGAAAAGAAGTAGAAGTAGAAAAGAAATAGAAGTAGAAAAGAAGTAGAGAAAGTTGAAGAGCAGGTAAATCTGGGCAGGCTCCAAAGAAGAGCTTGACTGCTTAGTGTTGGGAACTGGTGATTAAACAATCTCTGAGACCTCTTGAATCTGGAAAGACACATGAAAAGGTAATTCCATCTACCAGCTACTTTGAGTAGATGATTGGATCAGAAGCTATATCAGATCCAGAGATCAAGTCAAATGTTGCCAGCAGCTTAATGTAATAATATTTACGAATGAGGACTTGAGTGTTAATAAGAAATATTTCCACAGCATCAGCATTTGGTTTCCCTACCCACTGTAAAACCAGGCATTGACCTAGACATTTCCTATCCACATTTATGTGCTGTTCCTAGAAATTCATCATTTCTGGACAGTAATATAAATTCAGATGCCCACTTCCAGCCTCGAGGCCTTGTTAGACTGTTCCTTGAGATAGGACCTGAAATATATATTTGGAAGAGCCTGGAGAAGAGGAGGCTCAGGGGTGACCTCATTGCTGTCTACAACTACCTGAAGGGAGGTTGTAGCCAGGAGGGGTTTGGTCTCTTCTCCCAGGCAACCAGCACCAGAACAGGAGGACACAGTCTCAAGCTGCACCAGGGGAGGTTTAGGCTGGAGGTGAGGAGAAAGTTCTTCATGGAGAGAGTTGTTAGATGTTGGAATGTGCTGCCCAGGGAGGTGGTGGAGTCACCATCCCTGGAGGTGTTCAAGAGGGGATTGGAGGTGGCACTTGGTGCCATGGTTTAGATAGGCATGAGGTCTTGGGTGGCAGGTTGGACTCCATGATCTTTGAGGTCTTTTCCAGCCTTATTGATTCTGTGATTCTGTGAAGAAGCAATGTACCTTTAATACAAGAATTACCAGAGAATAAACCTTCACCTTTATTCTGTCCCTAGATGAAATGGAACTGAAGAAGTGTACCCTAAGTGATGCTGCTCTGGCAGGGGGGTTGGACCTGATGATCTCTCGAGGTCCCTTCCAACCTCTGATATACTGTGAGACTGTGAAAATGAGAGAAAAAAAATATATGTATATATATACTCTCTGTGATTAATTCAAGCTCAAATTCCACATCAAAAATTTAAGTTAGACCTCTTCTTGGGCAGTTTTACCTTCTGATTACTTTACATAGATCTTGGAGTGCTTCTAGAGCTTAGGAAGAGTTTGTCTAGAATAATGCTGCCTTAAGTATCTTGTGGAAGTCATCATTTGACCTTGTGTCTCACAGATGTTGTTTCCTTGGGCAACACTGAGGAACTAAAGATTGATTTTTATTTTTCTTGGTGATTTGCTTAAATTTACCCTTGGTCTGCATGAATTCATTCAGCCCATGACTTGATTCTTCAAGTCAGTGGCCAAAATGGAAACTAAGGAAGGTTCTGTGGTTTGAATTCAGGATTTTTACCAGTTGTTGCTCTTTTACTTAGAGCTCAGAAGGGGAGTTGAGGAAATGATTCTTCCTTGAGCTTGAGTCAGAGGGGGGATCTTAAACCAAAGTTGTGGACCTCCAACTCAATCAGATATTGGGAATTCCAGGGTGGGTTGGGGCAAATAAACTTTCATGGGGCCAGAAAGGATGAGGCAGAATGACTCTTTGGTTGAAAGGTGAGTGAGTGCACTCTCCAGGAAGAGAGGATGCTCAAAATGCTCCTTATAGACAAATGGGCTGCCCAAAATATAGTCCATGTGGCATTGTTTTCTCCTCTGGCTTTGTTTTGGTGTTTTAGTTTGGGTTTGGGGCAGAACTAGTCCTCAGGGCTGGTACTGGGGCCATGCTGGGTCTGTTGTATCTTACCAGTTTGACTCACAGGATCACAGGAAGTTCGGGGTTGGAAAGGACCTCCAGAGATCACCATGTCCAAGCCCCCCACCAGAGCAGGACCATAGAATCCAGCACAGGTCACACAGGAACACATCCAGATGGGGCTTCAAAGTCTCCAGAGAAGGAGACTCCACAACCTCTCTGGGCAGCCTGCTCCAGTGCTCTGTGACCCTTACAGTGAAGAAGTTCCTCCTCATGTTGAGGTGGAACCTCCTGTGCTGGAGTTGATATCCATTGCCCCTTGTCCTATCCCAGGGTACAACTGAGCAGAGCCTGTCCCTTCCCTTGACCCCCAGCCCTCTGATATTCACAAACATTTATGAAATCCCCTCTCAGTCTTCTCCTCTCCAGACTAACCAGCCCCAGGGCTCTCAGCCTCTCCTCATCAGGCAATGCTCCAGTACCTTAATCATCCTTCTAGCCCTCCCTTGGACTCTCTCCAGCAGATCCCTGTCCCTCTTGACCTGGGGAGCCCAGAACTGGATGCAATATCCCAGGTGAGGTCTCAGCAGGGCAGAGCAGAGGGGGAGGAGAACCTCCATTCGGCTATACATTGCTCAAAGTCTCACTGTAGACAGATTTTTATTCTCCTTTTTTTTCTTTTCTTTCTTTTCTCCTGAAATGTATTTTAAAATATATTTGCACTCAAATTAAGTCCTCATCTGCCAAGTTTTGCCCAGAAAACATTTTTGCAGCCAGGTTACAAACCCCTCCAAGTATGAGGACTCAGTGTAGCAATGGTGAGAGCCTACAGCATAATGGCACCAGTTAGCTCCCTGAGAATGTCACCTTTATGATCTGTTATCTGCCTTTGCCAGCTTCAGTCTGACATTTCATGAGAGCTTGGGTTGAGCAATTAATTTTAAGCTTAGTCTTGGACTTAGCTCTCAAAATAGGACAGTAAAGCTCTCAAACATGCTGTATGTTCTTGGAAAACACTGCAGCAAGACAAATATTTCACTTGGCCTGAGAGGAGATATAAATCTCACAGAGAATGCCTGTCAGCAAATTCAGCTAATATGCTAATTATCTGAGGAGTGGACTGCTGGGGTATCCTATCTTATGACCTTCATGTGGAAATATATGGATCTGTCTGCTGCTGTGAATGTCATGCTAAGAAGGTTCAGATACCTGCTGAAACCTTTGGCTAATCACAGAAAGAGCTTTGGTGTTTATTTAGTTATTTGATTTGTCCCTACCAATTTCTTATCTCTCTTTGCTAGTCTGGCCAGAGAGGGTTCAGCAACTGAGTTCTGACTGGGATTAATGCAGGGACCATTAAATATTTAATTTTTTTTTTTTTGGAGCATGTTGTTGTCACTGATGACAGCTTGCTAGCAGAGGCAGTATTTATCTAGAGATTACAGGGCCAGTGCTAGGGCATGGAGAATTCTACAATCTTTTTCCACTGATTAGACAAATGCATCCCAAGGGATGCAATGATCAGCACTTAATCAGTCCCTGCTGGTGCAGCTGGAGCTAAGGACTCCACCAATGGCTGTGGAATAGGCAGCTTAGCTCAAACGAGATGCTCTTACTCCTTGCCTGGGTGCCCCCAGGGTAGCTGCATGTTTCCAGCCACACAGCTGCTGTTCTCTTGATGCTGCAGAATCACCACTGGGAACCCATCTGAGGCACACATTAGCCTATGTGACTGACCTTCAAACCATGTAGATGGGACCTGGAGAAGAGGAGGTTCAGGGAAGACCTTATTGCTCCCTACAACTACCTGAAAGGAGGTTGTAGCCAGGTGGGGGTTGGTCTCTTCTCCCAGGCAACCAGCACCAGAACAAGAGGACACAGTCTCAAGCTGCACCAGGTGAAGTTTAGGCTGGAGGTGAGGAGAAAGTTTTTCACAGAAAGAGTAATTGGCCATGGAATGTGCTGCCCAGGGAGGTGGTGGAGTCACCATCCTTGGAGGTGTTCAAAGAAAGCTTGGATGTGGCTCTTGGAGCCATGGTTTAGTTGTCAAGAGGTGTTAGGTGTTAGGTAATAGGTTGGACTTGATGATCTCTGAGGTTTTTTTCCCACCTGGTTGATTCTGTGATTCTGTGATCCATGACAGACCCTGCTGGCAGTGTGTCAGTCAGAAGGCTACAAGGAAGGACAAGTTTTAGGGGACAGGAGGATAGAGCAGTGCAAACTACAAAAGATCATAGAATTATAGAATGTATGGAGTGGGAAGGGATTTCCAGAGATCATCAGGTCCAACACCTCTGCCAAAGCAGGATAACCTAGGGCAGGCCACACAGGAATGATGAAGGTTTTTATTCTGTGGTGGTTTCAGCACGACACTCCTCAGGGTCTGGGGAGAAGGTGGGTGGAAGGTGAAGCAATTCTGTTAGCAGTGCATCACGTTTTTCAACCACTGCATGTTCATTTTATGGCATCTTTTAGGCACTTTGACTGAAATAAGGTTTAAACTTTTAAAGAAACAATCAGCACTGGGATAAACTGGTTTAATGACCAGGGTGGTGCTGGTTCAATGCTTGGACTTGATGGTCTTGGAGGTCTTTTCCAACTAAAACAATTCTGTGAGTCTGTGAGTCTGTGAGTCTGTGGTTCTGTGAGTCTGAGAGTCTGTGATTCTATGAGTCTGTGGTTCTGTGAGACTGTGAGTCTGTGATTCTATGGGTCTGTGAGTCTGTGAGTCTATGATGAATCTTTGAGCTTATGTGTAGTACTTCATCAGCAAAAGGCATCTTCTGTGCAGGAATTCCCAGAAAATGTCTTGTTTACATCTCTGACCCTTCAAGGACTGTGAACCAAACACTGTTTGGAGAATAAACCCCCAGGGTCACTCTGCACTTTGTAGACTCCTCACAGGTGGTTGTACTTTGGGTGTGATTCCCTCTGATGGGAAGCAGTCCACATATAAAGCTCAGATTTCTCCCACAGGAGTGTGGAGATCATCACTTTGCTTGGGAGGATGGTGTTCAGGACTCATAAGAAGTGCAGAAGGGAAGGCAATCCAAATATTACAGACACAATTCTCCTTTTCAGGCTCACTGGTGCCACACCAGCATGGCCAAAGCCTCCATGCTTTGCCCTTGGTCAGTCCCACTGATTTCACAGCAGTCATTCCCAACCCAAGATGATTTCAGCTAACCATTTCTCCTGCTGGCTTCAGCACCACTGTGTGAGCTTTGCTTAAGAGCATCCTTTCATGAGGAGGCTGCACACCTGCAGAAGAACCAGGAAATGAAATCTGGGAGTCCTCCCAGCTACAGGATCACTGTGTACTGGCTGCAAACCTTGTGCCCAGAGGTGACTTAGTTACAGACTGGAATATCCAGTTGTAGACTGGAACATGCAGTTACAGACATTGTAATATCCATTTTAACAAAAGGTAAAAAGGGTTTATCTGTAGCACAGTGCTTCTCTGCAGCATAATGGACTTCCAGAGTTATTTTTTTTCCTGCTCTGTGGATTTTCTAACAAGGGCTGTGTGATTTTTTTTTCAGAGCTGCATGAAATTTGGAGTCAGAAAGAAATCCCTTTTCCCATCAAGCTCACTGGTGTCTCTTACGTTACTTAACCTAAGAAACATTCTTGATATCAGGAGGATTCTGTCTGAGGATGTATTGAGTCCAGTCATCAACCCAACACCACCATGGCCATTAAACCATGCCCCAAAGTGCCATGGCCACAGGTTTCTTGAACACCTCCAGGGATGGTGACTCCACCACCTCCCTGGGCAGCCTCTTCCAATCCCTGATTACATTTTTTCCTCACCTCCAGCCTAAATCTTCCCTGGCACAATTTCAGGCCATTTCCTCTCATCCTATCACCTGATGCTAGGGAGAAGAGACCAAGCCCCACCTCACTGCAACCTCCTTTCAGGGAGTTGTAGGGAGCAGTGAGGCTGCAGATCTGCCACATGCACAATACTTTTTTCTTTTGGGTAAGCACCACAACTTTGAGTGCAGACAGTAGATGTCAAATCCTTTCTGCTGCTTTTCTTTCCAGAACAATGCTAGTGACGAGGAAACAGCACATGGTTTTTCTAAAGTTATATTAGACATATCTGATCTTCATGTTTGCACTAATCTGCCTTTGGCAGGCTTTTTAAAGACGGGTTAGGGAGCATTACATTAGACAGTGGTGCTAGGCAGCCAAACTTATGATATTTTGCAGTTCCAGAAAAGAAAGTTCAACACAGCCAAGATGTGAAAAGAACAGATATTGTGTATTAAAACAGGCTGGAAAAACCTAAGAGGGGAAGATCCAAATATTGCCCAACCGAGCGCCTGCACTGGCAGCTTGCACGGAGCCGAAGGTCCGAAGCAGGGATGCAGAAAATGGGGAGATTGTAATCCCTTTAGGATGGGAAGCATGCCCTGGGGGGTGGGGGGGAGTTACTACTTCTCCCAGCATGCAACTGCAAAATGTCAAGAGCTCTCAGCCAGCCTTAAGCAGAGGGGCTGAAAAGCATGCCAAATTGCTTTGACACAAATAATCCTCTACACAAAGTGGGAGCCATTGCTTCGGATGCTGCTGGAAAACAAATCTCCTGCCTGTGTCCGAAAGAGATGGCAGAGAGGTGGAGCTGTGCTGACAAATATTTTTTTTCTTGCCTCAGTTCTATACCATTTATAAAGCTGTTTTGGACCCAGGGCTGTTATTTCGAGTCGTGGATGCTCTGAAGGAAAGAATTTATTGCAAAGGTAGTGAAATTAGTCAGCTGAGAAAGTCATTTCTGTTTTTTTGGCGAGGTGATGATTGTAGAAAACAGCAGATTCTGAAAATAGAGGTGGATAAAGGAAATGGGCAAGAGCTAGGCTTCAGAGTGGAACACAGGCAGAGGTTCAAAATTGTACATTAAAAATTAAAGGGTGATGCAACAGATGCAAAATGTTTAAGGATATGGCTTTACAGATTAAACTAAAATTGGTCCAAAATGCAAGAAAACTTTGAGCACCCTTTCAGCTGTTGTGTCTTGCTGATATCACCCATCAAGACACCTGCAAGGGCAGAAAATGACTTCATGCAGGTATAGAAGGCTCCTGGAGAGATGAGCTTCTCCAGATCATAGAGTCTTATGATTACATGATTCTATTATATGTTTCTATGATCTGGAGAAGCCCATCCCTGCATGATCCATCTCTACTTACAGACTCTATATCATCCTTGGGTAGGTCAAAGGAGGTTCTCCTCCTCCTCTTCTCTACCCTGGTGAGGCCTCACTTGGAGTACTGTGTCCAGTTTTGGGCACCCCAGCTCAAAAAGGACCAAGAAGTACTGGAGATTGTCCAGCACAGGACCACTAAGATGATGAGGGGTGTAACAGTGTGAGCTGAAATTCCCCCACACTAACAATAACCAGGCTAGCTCAGTCTGGAAAGCAAATGAAAGGGGACTGAAACATCTGTGTAATGAGGAAAGGCTGAGGTCTGGATCTGTTTAGCTTGGAGAAGAGGAAGCTGAAGGGGGATTCTGTTAATAGTTACAAATATCTAAGGGATGGGTGTCCAGAAGATGGGGCCAAACTCTTCTCAGTGGTCCCTGGTGACAGGATAAAAGGTTCCGTCTAAAAATGAAGAGGAACTTTTCTAATTTAAGGGTGACAGAGCACAGGACCAGACTGCCCAGAAGGGTGCTGGAATCTCCATCTAAAGACTTTCAAAGCTTGCCTTGATGTGTTTCAATGTGACCTGCTTCAGGTGACCCTGCCCTGAGCAGGGGGGGTTGGATTCAATGATCTTCAGAGGTCCCATTTACAAAAGTGGGTTAAAATTAACATGACTGCATCTGCTTTATGTGAGGACACCTAAAAACATGAACTTCAACCTCCAGAATTACCAAGAGGAAAGAATTAGTTCACAGAATCACAGAATTTCAGGGGCTGGAAGGGACCTTGAAAGCTCATCCAGTCCAACCCCCCTGCCAGAGGAGGATCACCTAGAGCAGATCACACAGGAACACATTCAGGTGAGTTTTGAGTATCTCCAGAGAAGGAGACTCCACAACCCCCCTGGGCAGCCTGTTCCAGTGCTCTGTCACCCTCACAGGAAAAAATGTTTCCTCATATTTCCATGGAACTTCCTATGCCTCAACTTCCACCACTGCCCCTTGTGTTGTCCTTGGGCACCACCCAGCAGAGCCTGGCTCCAGCCTCTGGACACTCAACCCTGCACATCTTTATAAACATTGATGAGGTCACCTCTCAGTCTCCTCCAAGCTACAGAGCCCTCAGCTCCCTCAGTTTCTCCTTGTCCACTCCATCATCCTCATGGCTCTGCACTGGACTGTTTCAAGCAGCTCCCTGTCTATCTTGACCTGAGGGGCCCAGAACTGGACACAATACTCCAGATGTGGACTCACCAGGGCAGAGTAAAGGGGGAGGAGAACCTCTCTCAACCTACTGGTCACAGTCCTTCTGATCTACCCCAGAATGGCATTGGCCTTCTTGGCCACAAGAGCACATTGCTAGCTCATGGTCGCCCTTTGTGATGGTTTTAAGACTGTCTTCAATTTTTCTTCTCACAAAGTTTGAGCAGAGAAAGTGAAAGAAGGTAAATAGATCACTACTGGGTGTAAAAAAGCAAAATAATGATTATTCTGAACACTTCCATTGGGGGATAGAAGTGTCTAAGAATCACTACTCAAAACAAGGTTGGGCAGTTGGGTAGTCTCAGCTTGCTCTGCTTCTCTCTTCTTCTCCTTCTGCCTTTGGAAGGTAACACTGACCTTGACAAGCTAAGTCTAACAACCTCTCTGCTTCTTGACTCTCTGCCTTCTGCCAGGGGAGTCTGGGGGGAGTCCTTCTGGCTGGGGGGGAGGCCCCTTGGGAAAGAAGCACAGCCCCTCGAGGGAGTGGAGGGGACAAGGGTTTTTGTTGTGTTTTTGTGTTGATTGTACCTATTTGTAAATGTTGTGAATGGTGTCTGTTTGTACATATTCATTGCATTCCATCACAGATTGTAGTTTTTGCCTGGAAATACAGCTTTCTTTGCTTCCAGACTGAGCTAGCCTGATTATTGTCAGTCTGGGAGGGGGATTTCAGCTCTCACACTGCAACACTCTTCCATCCACCAGGATCCCCAGGTCCCTTTTGCCTTCACTACTCTCCAGCAGTAATTAATAAGCTGCCTGACATGTACCTAATACACCATGTTAATTCAGTGACCTCTCTTGCTGATGTCCCCTACCAAAATAACTGCAAGGGCAGACACTGACTCCATGTAGGTACAGATGGCTCCTGCAGAGGTGGACTTCTCCAGATGCCTGTCTGCAGGCACATTGTTTTTTTTTTTAGGAGAAGAGACTGCAGCTTCACTTTGACACTGCAAATAAGTTTTCTGGTTGCTCTTTAGCTGCTCTGCATCGAGTGCCTGATTGCACATACGAGTTCCCAGATAAAATCTACAGTGAGGTTGAGAGCACATCCATAGCAGTGACTTGGCATCAAACCCTTTCATGAGGCTGTTGTGGTATTGCTAAAACAAACACTGTGAGACCAGAAAATATTGGGAAGGTCAGATTTTAAAAACTCCATGTAAAAACCCAGCTCTTTGCGGAAGAACAGCCACCAAACCCCCTTCCCTCTGCCCCAGGGTAAGATGATATATTAGGTACATATCAGGCATCTTATTAATTACAGTCTGGGGTTAGACCAAAGCAACTTTGTTAAGGGTTCTCATCTACTCCTCCTGATGATTCTAGAAGTTAAAGTTCATATTTTTAGGTGTCCTCCCATAAAATAGATGCAGTCATGTTAATTTTAACCCAGTTCTGTAAGTGGCCTGAATTGATACTGTTATTTTTCTTAGAAACATAAAATCATTTTGGTTGGAAAAGAGACCTTTGAGCTCATTGAGTCCAACTCTAACTCTACCAAGGCTGGTGCTAAACCATGGCCCTCAGCACCACATCTCTGCCTCTATGAAACCCTGCAGGGATGGGGATTCAACCACCTCCCTGGGGAGCCTGGTCCAGTGTTTTATTAAGTTAATTAATACTTCAGGGTACAGTAGAAGCACAGGACATTTTTTTCCCCATAAAAAAACAAAAGAGCCTGCAAATAAAACTCTTGCAGCCTGTGCTTTTAACACATGGGGTGAATTCTCAGCAGTACCAAAAGAAATGCTGACAATTCCTTTAACTTTGGTGGATCAAATCCTAGCCAAAGGGAACCTTACTCACCTAACTAAGCTGCAAGACAAAGAAGAAATGTTCCTCTAGGTATTGCTATTTTCTATCTGATAAAATGGACCACAGCTGCAGGTAAAGCTCTGTGGTAGGTTATCCTCTTGAGAGCCCAGAAGCCACATTTCCCTTTCCATAGAAACCCAGGAGAAATGCTGCCATTCCCACCTTTCCCACTTCTGGAGATAACAGATGATCAATAATCTGCTCTTGTGAAACCCCACCTCCAACACTGCCTTCAGTTCTGGGGTCTCCATCATAAGAAGAACATAGAACTGTTGGAAAGAGTCCAGAGGAGGCCCACAAGGATGATCCCAGGGCACAAACACCTCTGCTATGAGGATAGGCTGAAGGAGCTGGGGGTGTTCAGCCTGGAGAAGAGAAGGCTCTGGGGGGACCTTAGAGCTGCCTTCCAATACCTGAAGGATCCTACAGGAAGGTTGCAGAGGGACTTTTCGTGAGGGTGTCTAGAGACAGGACAAGGGGGAATGGTTTGAAGCTGAGAGAGAGTAGATTTAGACAGGATCTTAGGAAGAATTTCTTCAGTATGAGGGTGGTGAGACACTGGAACAGGTTGCCCAGGGAGATTGTGGCTGCCTCATCCCTGATGGTGTTGAAGGCCAGGTTGGATGAGGCCCTGAGCAGTAAAGCCTACTTGAGAAGTGTCTCTGACCACGGCAGGGGGGTGGAGCAGATGACCTCTGAGGTCCTTTCTGTCCTAAGCCACTCTGTGATTCCATGATTCTATAGGAATGAAAGAATAGTCAGTCCTGCCTATCCAGTAGTTTAAAACACAGCTTCTTCTCTCCTGACATCTGCACAGACTAAATGAGTTGTTGAAGGATTTGAACAGTTTTACAGAGTAGATTCAGTTTCATGACTTGCACACACATACCAAATATATTCCTTTGGTAACATGATGGAAAGCCAGAGCCAACAATAACTTTGGGATTTATTAAAAGCAGGCCACTGTTTTAATGGGAAAATATTTTTATGCTATGAGCAGTAATGACTTTTTTACAACTCTTGTAAAAACTCAAAAGAAGAGCAATGAAGATTCTTCGGACGGTTGGATTTTGCTGCCCTTGTGTTGAGAGCCATGAGGATGATGAGGGGGCTTGAGCATCTCCCCTGTGAAGAGAGACTGAGAGCCCTGGGGCTGTTTAGTCTGGAGAAGAGAAGACTGAGAGGGGATCTGATCAATGTCTATCAATAGCTGAGGGGTGGGTGTCAAGTGGAGGGGGCCAGGCTCTTGTGGGTGGTTCACACTGATAAGCCAAGGAACAATGGGTTCAAAATTGAATAGAGAAGATTTCAGCTCAACAGGAGGAGAAACTTCTTTGGTGTGAGGGTGACAGAGCCCTGGAACAGGCTGCCCAGGGGTGGTTGTGGAGTCTCCTTCTCTGGAGACTTTCAAACCCACCTGGATGCATTCCTATGCAGACTACCCTGAGTGATGCTGCTTTGGTGGGGAGGTTGGACTGCATGATCTCTTGAGGTCCCTTCCAACCTCTGGTATACTGTGAGACTGTGTGGTTAGCAGAATAAATTACTTGCTTTTAAAAGCTCACAGCACCTGTTCCATTAGCTAGCAGGAAGGCTAGAGCCTTCTTTACTGTTGAAACTGTGGAAATCATCCTATAAAAACTAAAGATGAGCAAGTGTTAATGGTTGCTGTGTGACATATTTCTTGTGGGCATCTTGAAATAGTCTATTTCTAATAGAACCATCAGCTTGCTGGCAGGATTTTGGTAATGCAGCAAATTATTGCTAGGGGTTGTGTTTCACTTTGTCTGCCACACTGCATTAGGCTGCTGTTGTAGTGTCTCTCTTGGAACTGCTTTATTTTTTGGGGCCTGGATTTCTCCTGATATACAACAAATTTTCTGACTACACTGAACCAGCAGTTTTGGTATATGGTTTTGGACAGGCAGATGGTTACACTCCAGCAAAGAGGTTGCCTCCCATCCTGTCCAGCTGAGCCAGGTGATGGAGACTTGTACCCATTACAGAAAATACCCAACTCAGCCTGATCCAGTCCAGCCTGGGTTGATCTCTGCTCTCACTTCCAAAGCTGTGCTTGGAAATTTCAGAAAGGCACAAGGCAAGGCAAGGGAAAGGGAGAAGGAAACAGGAGAAGGAAAAGGGAGAGGTGGAGGGAAAAGGGAGAAGGAAACAAGGAAAAGGGAGAGGTGGAGGGAAAGGGGAGAAGGA
>VXBD01003976.1:3492-30243 GCA_013399975.1 Indicator maculatus | reverse complement strand
AAAGGAAAGGAAAGGAAAGGAAAGGAAAGGAAAGGAAAGGAAAGGAAAGGAAAGGAAAGGAAAGGAAAGGAAAGGAAAGGAAAACCTACATAGAATCACAGAAATGTTTTGGTTGGAAAAGACCTTTAAGATCATTTAGTCCAACCATTGTCTAAGTCTATCAAGTCTGGCGCATGTTGCCAAGGGGATTTGGCTGACTGCTATTTTTATTCTAGCATCTCGTACTCAGAGCATGTTGTCTTCTCATTTCTATCAGAACTCAACCACTCAATATTTCAATACTCTCCTGTTAGGAGTCAGTTGTTTCCTTACTTCATTTTCTGCTGCATGTGAAATTTAGACTGTAATGTGAAAAGCTTGTGTTTAGTTTTTGTTGGATCACTTCCACTGCTTTGTGCTCCATCTACGCTCTCCTGGTAGAGGAGTAGCCTGTGGCTGGAACAATATGGTGTTCTGAAATCAGAGAAAGTTACATTATAATTTGACTTCAGACTGGTTGGAGAGAGGCTACTGAACTTTGGAGAAGGCTGTACTTGTGCTGGGGGCATTTCTGACAGATCAGTGCCTCCTACAGCTTCATTGTCTGTGGGTGATATGGATGGAGATCCCATAACATTCCCCAAGTGAGGGATGTTATAGGCACCCTGGAGGTGATAACCTCTTCTCACACAATGACAGCTGTGTGTATCCTGTCCTGCATTGCAGTGTCCCCAGGTAAATCTCCTTCTTCCACCTTCTTCTGTGGTGAAACAAACTGATTTCTGCCACCTTCTCCTCATATACAAATCTGTGTCAGAATGTCCCAGATTTTTCCTCTCATGTATGCTCCTTATGGACTATCACTAAAGCTATGGCAGATATTTAGCTACCAATTCCAGATCCACAATCAAAGATCCACAAGGATTAGTACTGACATAAATCCACTTACAACTCATTACAGGCTCTGCTATTTTCTATTTTCATACTGTTTGCCTCTTCACTGTCTTTTGGCTTGCTTGTAAGGAGTGTTTTCCAACATTTCTTTCATATTCCTGAACTTTCCAGTGAGGGTGGAGAGAGACTGGAACAGGTTGCCCAGAGAGGGTATGGATGCCCCCTCCCTGGAGGTGTTCAAAGCCAGGTTGGATGAAGCCTTGAGCAACCTGGGCTGGTGGGAGCTGTCCCTGCCCATGGCAGTGGGGTTGGAACTGGATGATCTTCAAAGGTCTCTTCCAGCCCAAACTATTCTATGAACTTCTAAAGAGACCTGCTGCAACATGCACCTGTAACCCCTTCTTTCCATCTGTAGCTCACCAGGGTAAACCTTCCCCCTCTCCATTAACCTTTAAGTGATAACCATGCACTTCTCTCTTCTAGTTGAAGAAACCACCAAAATTTGCCTTTTCATGGGAAGAGTCATTGAGAAACTTGGAATGATACATGTTGCTCCTAAAATCCCCAAGGAAACTTAAGTGGGTAGATTTAGTGGGATCACTTTCTGGGCAGATAATGGGTCTTGTAGATTGTCTTAACTGATTCACTTCTTTCTGTTCAGTCACAAGTCACTGACACATCAACAGATATAGAAGCACAGAATCATTTTGCTTGGAAAAGCCAACACAGAACAACCTGAGATCTCCCAGAAGCATTAAAAGGAATACCTTACATACCATAAAGCTGGACTCTTACAAGAGAGCTAGAACCAACTTGGACCTTTCACCAAGATTCAAGATGAGGACAGTTGCAACTTTTACCTCCAGAAGGAATTTTGTAGCCAAATGTTAATTCAGAACACATTTAAAATGTTTACTGCTCTACCCACAGACCTCACCTTCCTCACAGCCCCTTTGCAGTCATTCCCAAAGATCAGAGCATAGAATCATTTTGCTAGGAAAAGCCAACACAGAACCACAAAGAGGTGTTCAAAGCCAGGTTGGATGAAGCCTTGAGCAACCTGGGCTAGTGGAACATCTCCCTTCTGAGGAAAGGCTGAGGGAGCTGGGGTTTCTTTAGCTTGGAGAAGAGGAGCCTGAGGGCTGACCTCATTAATGTTTATAAAGATGTGGAGGGCAAGTGCCAGGAAACAGAGCCAGGCTCTGCTCAGTGATGTCCACGGGCAGTGGGTGCAAGCCGGAGCAGAGGAGGTGCCACATGAACAAAAGGGGAAACTTTTTCACTGTGAGGATGGCAAAACACTGGGATGGGCTGCCCAGAGAGGTTGTGGAGTGCCAAGAGGCTGGAGCCAGGCTCTGCTGGGTGGTGCCCAATGACTGCACAAGAGGCAATGGGTGGAAGCTGAGGCATAGGAAGTTCCATGGAAACAGGAGGAAGAATTATTTCACTGTGAGGGTGACAGAACACTGGAACAGGCTGCCCGGGGGGGTTGTGGAGTCTCCCTCTTTGGAGATATTCAAGACTTGCCTCGATGAGTTGGTCTGCACTAGGTGACCCTGCTCTGGCAGGGGGGTTGGACTGGATGAGTTTTTGAGGTCCCTTCCAGCCCCTAAACTGCTGTAATTCTGTGATTATCTTTTAAGGTCCCTTCCAACCCCTAACATTCTGTGATTCTGTGATTAAGCAACACTGGGAGAAGTGAAGGTCTTTGAAAATATCTTTTTTTTTTCTTTTCCAATCCAGTATCACAACCACTGGAATATCTTTGTTCTAATTGTGTTACATACTGCAGTGTATGCAGGTACTCAATCTAAAGGAGAGATACAACCAAAAGAAGTGTAGTAGGAGCCTGTGAGACAAGTAAATTTGCAATTGCTGTTGTATCCCCTCTGTGTTTCCACATGTTAATGTATTTAGGGCTCTCAAATTTAACCTTAACTCTGCATTTTCTGTTTTTCTAGAGCTTGCTTGCAGCTAATTGCATCATCTACAGAATTGCTCTTGCTTCCCACTCTCTGCTGCTGCTCTTTGCTTCTGTCCATACATCTTCAAAGGAAATAAGCAGCTGGCTCGTTCTTGCTTTGTGTTTCAGCATGTAAATGCTACCATTAACACTTTCCCAGTGTCAAGACAAGAGTTAAGGCAGGCTGCAGCTATGAGTAAATCTAAAGCAAAACTCTGTGCTCTGGGATCAGGACATCTTTTCAATACTAGTAAGGAACTGCTGCCAGAGTGTCCAGGCTGATTCTCCAGGGAGAGGTGTGGAGAAACTTCTGGCTCTTGATTGAGACTTCAGCTCAGTGAAAGTTAAACCATTGAAGCCCACAAGGAAACTCTTGCCAAAGCCACAGAAATGGAAGCCTGTGCTGAAGAGAGCTCGTAGAAAGCAATCTTTCATTCTGAGTTTAGAGTGCAAGAAATATTTCGCTTCAGCTGAGCTCGAAATTGGGGTTATAGATGTTGCAGCTCCTATTTGAAACAAAGAGGAAGATTTTAACTGACCTCTCTAAGAAAAAAACCCAAAACCAAACCCCCAAAAAAACCCAACCCAAAAGTGCCACCCTCTCTGTGAGCTTCATTTTGTAGAGAACAGTTTCTCCACAGCTGGCAAATAAAGAGTAAGTTCACCCCATTGCACCTGTACAGGAGCCCCACTTTAAGTACCATTACCTCTTTGTACCTCCATCAAGGCTGCAACTGCACAGGCAAATTAAAAAGAGTTTCCCTTGCTGAGGTGTGGTAGAAGCCTAAATAATCTCCAGCAATTCAAGCAAATATTATTTTATTTTATTTTATTTTATTTTTTATTTTATTATTTTATATTATTTTATATTATTTTATTTATTTTATTTTATTTTTGTTTTATCTTCTCAACTCTGGTTTCCTTCCTTTAGGTCCCATCTTTCCTGATTTCCCAAGTGAGAAAAATGAACGAGGCAGCAATGAACAACAGCAAGAGGCAGCTGATGTTTGACAAAGGAGTGAGNTTTTGTTTTATTTTATTTTATTTTATTTTATTTTATTTTATTTTATTTTATTTTATTTTATTTTATTTTATTTTATTTTATTTTATTTTTTCCTGGGACCTTTTGAAGAGAAATGCTCATCCATCCAGCTCCCTTCCTGTTTTGTATTGTCTCCCTGTCTAATTTAATGCTTAAATAAATGCTTTCTTGCTGTTTCTTGGCATCTTCCAGAACAAAGAATGTAAACTGACAATGACCATGGAGACTAATGTTGGCCCAGGATTCCACAGTGAATAACATCAGGAGACACAGAGACGAGTCTGGCTGTCCATAGCTCTTACCACGACCTCCACAAGGCAAAGCTGCTCAGTGCTGTGTGAAGAAGGCTTTTGTTACATGATAGTTAAGACACATCTGGAAGGCAGAAGAAAAATGCATCCTCTAGCAGGGCAGCTGCTAAGATTACTGCAGCACAGGACAAAAATGATGTCCAAAATAACAGCAGGAAAAGGTAACGCTGAGAGAAAATGGCACAGCACAACAGCAATCACCAAAGAGCTATTGGCAACCATAGAGTCATAGAATGGTAGGGGTTGGAAGGGCCCTCTGAAGAGTTCAACCACCCTGCCAAAGCAGGATCACCCAGCACAGCTCACACAGGAATGCATCCAGATGGGTCTTGAAAGTCTCCAGAGAAGGAGATTCCACAACCTCTCTGGGCAGCCTGCTCCAGGGCTCCAGCAGCCTTACACCAAAGTATTTTTTCCTCATGTTGAGATGGAACTTCCTATGTTCCAGTTTGTGCCTATTGCCCCTTCTCCTATCACAGGACACCACTGAAAAGAGCCTGGTCCCTTCTTCTTGATATCCACCCTTCAGATATCTGTAAACATTGATCAGATCCCCTCTCAGCCTTCTCCAGGCTAAACAGCCCCAGGTCTCTCAGCCTTTCTTCATCAGACAGCATCTCAGACTCCCTTCATCATCCTTGTAGCCTCCATTGGGTTCTCTCTAGGATATCCCTGTCCCTCTTGAACTGGGGACCCCAGACCTGGACACAATACCCCAGATGTAGCCTCACCAGGGCAGAGTAGAGGGGGAGGAGAACCTCCCTTGACCTGCTGGCCACACTCTTCTTAATGCACCCCAGGACACCATTGACCCTCTTCTCCACAAGGGCACATTGCTGTCCCATGGGTAACTTTTTATCCACCAGGACTCCAAGGTCCTTCTCCATGGAGATGTTGGCAATACTTTATCATGGAATTGTAGAACTGTTTCATTTGAAATAGACCTTTAAGATCATTGAATTCAGCTGTCAAATGACACCTCCAGTCAAGCAGAACATGCCAGGGAAGGACAGTAGCTGCTGGATAAATAAGATTGATTTATTTATCGTTTATAGCCATCTATTATTGTCTAAATTAATGAAATAGGGTTTGTGCTGTGACAGTTCTCCAAAAGGAGCACCTCAAATTTTGAAGTCTAAATTGCTTAAAGTTAAGATAATTCCTTTCAAAACAGTATATCTCAAAAAATGCACAAGAAATTCATCTCTCTCTGTGAAGTGGACTGTCTGCAGTGTGCCTGAGGTTTATTTTCTGTTCATTCATGGAAGAACCATTCCTGTAGGTGCACATAAGAAGGTGTACTGCAGACACTCATTAATTTTGCTTCTGGGTGGCCTTGGAAAACTATGAAGCCTCCTCAGGCTCTAATATTTTGACTCTCTGTAGACTTGGCCTTCAGAAATAGATTACAGTTGTCTGCATGTCCATACACCCTGTTCTTGGAACTCCTTGGAACTTGAAATATCATAGAAGAGTATTGTATGCACAGAACATCAATGCTGGATGACATTCTTTTGCAGGTTGGTGGAAAAGGAGACACTTTAAAGGAAAACCAGTACAGTGAAATGTGCAAAGAACAGCACAGGTTCTTGAATTGCCACTGGGGATTATGCACCCCTGAATTAGATCACTCTGGGGGGAGTGTTCACTTGTTTGTAAAAGAGGGCAAGGGTGTGGTGATTTGTTGCTCAATGATTTGAGATTTATGAAATATAACTAATGCAGAAAGACAGACTAATGAGCCAGTGTGTGCCCAGGTGGCCAAGAAGGCTGACAGCATCTTGGCCTGCATTAGGAATAGTGTGACCAGCAGGACCAGGGAAGTATTGTACTTTTTAGGATCTCAGGTAGTGATAGGACTAGGGGGAATGGAATAAAGCTGGAAGTGGGGAGATCCAGGCTGGATGTGAGGAACAAGTTCTTCACCAGGTGGTGAGAGCCTGGCATGAGTCGTCCAGGGAGGTGGTTGAGGCTCCATCCCTGGAGGTGTTTGCAGCCAGGCTGGATGAGGCTGTGGCCAGCCTGCTGTAGTGTGAGGTGTCCCTGCCCATGGCAGGGGGGTTGGAACTGGCTGATCCTTGTGGTCCCTTCCAACCCTGACTGATTCTATGATTCTATGATTGTCCCCCTGGACACAGTTTTGCAGGTGTGGTTTCACCAGGGCAGAGTAGGGAGGTAGAAGAACTTCCCTAGACCTGCTGGACACAATATTGCAGGTGTGGTGTCAGAGGGCAGAGTAGAGAGGCAGAAGAACTTCCCTAGCCCTGCTGGACACCTTTCTTGATGCATCCCAGGATCCCATTGGCTCTCTTGGCCACCAGAGCACATTGTTGTTCCGTGGAACAACACCCTTTGGGTGACTGAACGGTCAGAGGTTAGCTTTGGCATCATAAATATTAACGATCTCCACACAGCTGGAGACCAACATCAGGCTGGTCAGTACTTAACAATGTTTTGTTTTGCTGTCATCCCTTCACAGATGTCTCCTGGTGGAACTGTGGAACAGGGCTGTGGTAATCCTTTGCCCAGACACATAAATAACTGCACCCAAGCCACGGATGACAACAGGTCCTGGTGATTTTCGGTTCTGTGATGCCTTCAGTGCTTTCCTGGTCATTTATCTCTTTTGGATGTCAAGTTTTTTATTCATCACTCCTGATCTTGAGCTTAGTTTTCAGGAGATCATTTCCCACGTGGCTCAGGTTGGAGGGAAGTGCAGAGGCTTTGTTTTCTCACCCTATTCTTTCTGACAGTGTGGCAGGGAGCCAACCTGCTAATGCAGCCTCATGGAATTCATCTACGAGCTCTGGGGCAGGGGCATTTCTCCTTAAATTCTCTCAGCACCCTCAGCACTTAAATATTAAGTTAATATTTAAGGAATCTTCCTTTGTCTCTCTCTCTCTGCTTGCTTTTTCCTCCTACAGACTCTTGTTTGAATGTTTGGGGGCAACTAGAGCAGGTCCTGCCAACTGACAGTTTCTCGGTTGGTATGGAAGGTTACAGCAAAGGAACAGCAGCTGTCAAGGGTCTTCTCTTTAACCTCAAAGTACATTCTGAGGAACTGCAGGAAACAACCCAAGAGGATACAGCAGAAACCCAGCACACCTCAGAGGGCAGCAAGTCCTGCAGCCCCAACTTTTTTATTCATCACTCCTAATCCTGAGCTTAATTTTCCAGGAGATGATTTCCCGCGTGGCTCAGGTTGGAGGGAAGCGCCGAGGCTTTGTTTTCTCACATTGTTCTTTCTGACAGCGTGGCAAGGAGCCAACCTACTAATCAATTTCTGCTGAAAAGTTGTGACTTCATGAAGTAGAATGGATGCTATGGTTCCCTGAGAAAACAATGACCTAGATCATCCCTGCCAGTCCTACTGTGTCCCTAAGAGATGGGGGCTGGATGCAGTTCGTTTTGAAAGAATAGCTTCCTTGCTGAGGTGTTCATTTTACTCCCAGTTTAACCTTTTCCATACCAGTGTGGTGAGGTAGTTTGAGGCTATGCCTTTAAAATTTTTCACAGATCTCAAGCAGGAAGTGGTAGGATGTAATTAAATCACTGTTGGGTGCAAAGAGGAAAATAATGATTATTCTAAGCAAGCCCACTGGAGAGATATCTCCCATAAGATTTGGTTCCCAAAACAATTTCTCTCTCTTCTCACTTCTTCACTTGGGGAGATACTAACTGGCTTCTGCTTGACCTTGGCTGCATTGTTTTGTCTGCTTTTAACTTGTCTGCTTCTCTCTCTCTTTTCCCTTCTGTACAGAAGGGTAAGGGGGAGGCAGGGAGAGAGAAGCTGTTGCAGCTCCCCTGGTCTTTGGACCAGGGAGGTCCTTGTGCTGTTTGTTAATTGTAAACCCCTGTAAATATTGTAAATCCTAGATATTTTTTGCATATCCATTGCATTCCATTGTAAACTGTAGTTTTGNGGGGAGATACTAACTGGCTTCTGCTTGACCTTGGCTGCATTGTTTTGTCTGCTTTTAACTTGTCTGCTTCTCTCTCTCTTTTCCCTTCTGTACAGAAGGGTAAGGGGGAGGCAGGGAGAGAGAAGCTGTTGCAGCTCCCCTGGTCTTTGGACCAGGGAGGTCCTTGTGCTGTTTGTTAATTGCAAACCCCTGTAAATATTGTAAATCCTGGATATTTTTTGCATATCCATTGCATTCCATTGTAAACTGTAGTTTTGCCTGTAAATACAACTTCTATTTGCTTCCACCTGAGCTAGTCTGGCAAAGTTAATGTTGAGAGGGGAATTTTCAACCCACCACGTGTGGTAATGCTTCTAATTTTCCTTCACTTCAGGTCATGGTTTAGTGGGCATGCTATGCTAGGTTGATGGTTGGACTTGATGATCTTAGAGGTCTTTTCCAACCTCAGTGATTTATAAGGGCCTGTGATGATAGACAAGGGGCAATGATTTTAAACTAGAGCAGGGTAGATTTAGATTAGACAATGGGAAAGATTTCCTTACTATGAGGGTGGTGAGACACTGGAATGGGGTGCCCAGAGATGTGGGTGCCTTATCCCTGGAAGTGTTTAAGTCCAGGCTGGATGAGGCTTTGAGCAACCTGGTCAGTGAGAGGTGTCCTTGTCCATGGCAGGGGAGTTTGGAACTAGATGGTCTTTAAAGTCCCTTCCAACCTCAGTCATTCTATGATTCTATGATGCTTTGATGCTATGAGGTTGTGATGCTGTGATGCTGTGATGCTATGATGCTCTGGTTAGTGGGTCCTTGGCAGCCACTAACCCAACACAACCTGAGGGCAACTCCTGAAAACTGATCATAGAGAAACAAATAAAGGAGCCATCACGAAACACAAACTGTGAAACTGAAATTCAGGTCAGCATTTCTCAAGCTGCAATGATTTCTGCCAAATTGAGAGCACCAGTGGTAGGTAAAAATATTTGAAGTGTACAACGTGACATGACTTCATCTGGGTATTGATAAACCAGAAGTAAAGATAAGAGGCAACACATCAAGACAGTACCCAAACCTTCCTGAAGAATGCTGATCAGAGCTTTACAGCCTCCCTGACACTGTCATGAATTGGGTCCAAGCAAAATGAGTCAGAAAATGTCACTGTAGGAAGTCCCTTCAGGAAGGAAAGGCTTAGAATTTTCGAAGCATTTTGGGTACTTTCATGTTTCACTGCTTTCTAAACAGGTTCTTGATGCTGTGTGAGTGTGCACAGAACTCTCTAGGCACAATGCAATGTGACTTATCAATGGCTAGGATGGACTTTGGTATCTAGCAGTAATATAAGTCAGACTGAGAGATCTGGGGCTGTTTAGTCTTGACAAGAGGAGGCTGAGAGGGGAGCTGATCAATGTCTATCGATATCTGAGGGGTGGGTGTCAGAATTGAAGATGATAATCAGTGGTGCCCAGGGAAAGGACAAGGAATAATGGGTGTTAGCTGGAACCCAGGAGGTTTCACCTCCACATGAGGAAGCACTTCTTTACTGTGACAGTGCTGGAGCCCTGGAGCAGGCTGCCCAGAGAGGTTGTGGTGTCTCCTTCTGTTGAGATTCTCAGGACCTCCCTGGATGTGTTCCTGTGTGGCCTGCCTTAAGCGATCCTACTTTGAGTTGTTGGACTAAATGATCTCTGGAGGTCTCTTCCAACCCCTAACATTCTGTGATTCTGTGAAATAGGGTTTTTTTTGTTATTTTCTTTTCTGCTGGGCTACACAAAACCTCTATAAAGTTCTTAGACATTTGCTGTGGAAAATGAAGTCGTCCATGAGACTCCAACCTGTTACAGATGGAAATTGGATTAGCATTTTAGGAAGGCAATTAAAAAATTGGAGCTTAAACAAAGGAGCTGATTTTACAGACTGATTTGTTTTATAGAAGTGGAGGTTGGAGCTGCTCAGAACACTCTTGTGTTGAAATAAATCTGTTATGAAAAGGTGTGGAATCATAGCATTGTTTTGGTGGGAAAAGGCCTCTAATGTCAGTGAGTCCAACTGTCTACCTCATACCACCATGGCCACTAAATCATGTCCCAGAGTGCCCTGTCTACCACCTTTTGAACACTTGATGGTGACTCCACCACCTCCCTGAGCAGCCTGTTCCAATAGCTGACCACCCAAATAGTCAGCAGCTTTTCTCTAACACTGAGTAAGGAACTTTATTCTAACAGGAACAGAGCTATTCTGCATCTTGTATTCCTCTTCAAATTATAACTTTTGCCTCAAATCTTTCCCTCCTCCTGCTGCTTAGCTACCTCATAGTGGTTGTACAAGCAGCACAGTTCTGCTCACGGATGAGAGATGGACTAAGGAGCAGCTCTGCAGTGAGGTCAGGGAGGTAGAACACAGCAGTGCATCATATGGGTGCCATTTACCAGGATCTAGGTACTGAGGGAGGTGTAGCTTTCTGAGCCTTCATCAAAAGCTTCTTTTCTTCCACTGTATGTTTCAGCAAACTTAGTAGCAGAGGAGAAAAAGTTCTCTTCCTATCTTATCTCTGACTTGGAACTTACCAGGAGCCTAGCTCTTGCACCACAAGAGAGAGATTTGGTTGCTCTTCCTTTAACAGTGCAGTGTCCATAGTGTCCATCAGCTACAGCTACCCATCCTGATCAGCAGGACCAGGGAAGTGATTGTCCCCCTGTCCTCAGCACTGGTGAGGCCACACCTTGAGCCCTGGGTTCAGTTTTGTGCTCCTCACTAGAAGAAGAACATTGATGTCCTGGAGTGTGTCTAGAGAAAGTGAAGCTGGTGAAGGGTCTGGAGAACAAGCCTGGTGAGGGGTGGCTGAGGGCTCTGGGGTTGTTTAGTCTAGAGAAAAGGAGGCTGAGGGGAGACATTAGAGGGGAGGCATTGGAACAGGGTGCCCAGGGAGGTGGTGGAGTCACCATCCCTGGAGGTGTTTAAAAAACCTGTACACATGGCCCTTTAGGAGATGGTTTAATGGTCATGGTGGTGTTGGGTCGATGGTTGGCCTTGATGATCTTAGAGGTCTTTTCCAACCAAAACAATTCTATGATTCTATGATTCTATGACCTGTTTCATTCATTGGTTGCATGCAAGGTGCTGTGTTCCTTGAAAGGGCTGCACCTTCTCTGGAGACTTTCAAGACCCATTTGGATGTATTCCTATGAGACCTGTGCTAGATTCTATGGTTCTGCTCTGGGAGGGGGTATGGACCTGATGACCTTTGGAGGTCCCTTCCAACCCCTAATCTCCTGTGATCCTGTGACCTGACCGTGGGTGCCTGGTTCCTGCCTCTGCTGGTGACTGCTGGAGCTGAGGTGGGACCCCCAGCAGGTGGGAGGGCAGCCCTCCCTGGAGATAAACCAACAATGGGCTCTGTGTGCAGGCCTGGGGTGAGGAGCACAGGGATGGCTGGAGGCCAGCAGCATGAGCAAGCACTCTGCTGGTCCTCAGAGGAGCAGTGGGCAGACATGCAGCCTAGCTTCTGCTGTGAGGGAAGGAGACTGACTTCATCTAGGGACACAGAGGGAATGTCTGTAATTCATTGCATCCCAGGAAGCCACTAAACATTCCTGAGCTGAGAGAACACTGGGGGAAAGGATCCCCTCCCTGCAGTGGCACAGTAGGCAAGCAGACAGGATGAGATTTGTGTTCCTTTCATTTTCTCCTTCCCAGCAGATTGACATTTTCACTGTTCAAAAAGTGACTACATTTCAGTATGCAGTTTCAGAGCTTAAAAATACCCCCTTGGTGTGCTTGGTTTTGAGGAAAAGGTGTAGCCAGAATCACCTCAAAACTTTGACTGACACAAGATGACAAAGACAAATGATATTAGGGTCACTACAGTGGTTTAATGAAGAGGGGACCCTGCTGCTCAGGATCTCCTGAGGCTAACACTGCTTAGAATTTTTAGGAATACCTTATGAAAAAGAAAGACCCCTTCCCTTAGGTAGTTCTTTTTATTTTTTTTTCCCAAGTTGTGCTAAAAAAGCCTGCCAATACCTTTTTACAGCATCTCTTTAAGCCATGGCAGGAGCAGCTGCATCACCAGACAGAGCAGGCTCAGCCTCTTCTTCAAAACAGAAAGTGATAAAGATTTCACAGGCTTTCACATTAATTTGTTCCAGGGCTTTCACAGTTGCTCCTGCTAGAAAGCTTTCTCTGTTTTCAGCCTGAAATCCCCCTTGCTGGGAGTTTAGTTTTCAGCCCCTTGTCTTCTCCTCAGTGAACATGGAGAGCAGTATGTTACCTCTCTCTTCATAGCTGTTCTGCAGGTATTTGGCTCACCATTGTGTTCCCCCCAGCTGTTTCTTCTTGTTGAGGCTGTGGCACTTCAGGCCATGATTTAATGGCCATGGTGGTCTTAGGGTGCCAGTTGGACATGATGATCTCAGAGGAGTTTTACAACCAAAACAATTCTGTGATTCTGTGATTTCTCTGGAGAAAACAACTCTGACTCCTCTGGAGGATGCAACTCCAATTCCTCCAATATTTCTGTATGTTTTAAGAAAACCTCTGAGCATTCTTGCTGCAATCCTCAGGGCTCTCTGGTCAATCCACAAGCTTCTTTTAAACAGGCTCCATGAGGTGAATGTGTTGACTTCCACAGCAGCCTTGCCAGCAAGTGCACACGAAGCAGAACCAAAATATGTGGTTTGTAGGCATTACTTTTCTTTTTGCAGCTCTGTAACAGCATTTCCCTTTGTCACAATAGGAAGAGACCCATTCACAGAATGATTTCAGATAAATCTGATGCAGATTTACCTCCTTAAATAGATGCAGAGTAGATCTTGCACACAATCCACTAGAAGATGCTGTTCTCCAAGTCCGCTGCTTTATTACCATTTTCCTATCCTATATTTGTGCAGTTGATTATCCCCACGGAGGATAAGATCTTGTAAAACTCTTCAATAAAGAAAAGAAATGTCCTTTTATCATCATCATCATCATCATCATTATTATTTTTTTTTCCCCAGACAGCAGCACTCTTGGCAACCTCCTTCAGTATATGGCTGAACTTTATTCCTGGTGGGAAGTGGACCAGCACAGAACAAGCTCTATGAAATGTGCAATTGCATATTGACCTGTACTTGCTATTCATTGTGCCTTTAGGATTTTAATAATGGTGTGCTCTTAAGGATGAGTGGGAGTTGTTTGTCCCTTGCTCCCTCATAAATGCTGTTGCAATAACAGATTGCCAGGAATTTCTCCTCGTGTTGGAGAGCTAATTAGATTCGAGCATCTCAGGGAAGCTACAAGTTCATTAAAGAACAGATCTGCAAATGCACAGTGGGGAGTAGGGAATGGCACCAGTCTGGAGCTGCTTCTCCAACACCATGACTGACAGCCTCAATAGGCACATCTGGTCAGTAACTCCGTGGCAGGGTCTGCAAAATTGTCAGTGTGGTCTGTAGAGGATAAGAGCTCCTTAGATCTGACATTATATTTACCAGGCTCATGCTTTTCTAGCAGGAGAGGCCCTTCACCTTCTACTGTAAACAGAAAGAAATCAGAGGCTCTCTCATGCAGGGCTGCTGGCAAATCACCATGAACTTGTTTCAGCCAGAGCACACTTCAGCGTCATGGTCAGTGAAAGTCTCTGAGCTTCAAAGGTAAGGCCTGAGCTCAAAGAGAGACATTGCAGTGACCCAGGACTCCTGCTAGGTTTGGTTTCAGTTACTGGAAGGTTCTCAAAAAAATTCAAAGGCACATCAGCTCCCTTCAAACTGCAGCAAGGAGCAGTAGACCTCCTAGGCAAAGTGCAAAGTGTAGCACTAGCAGTCCAGCCAGAGCCTGCATCTTGATTTCAGGAGAGCAGATGTTATCTGCAAGCAATTAACATACTTGTCATCACCAGCAAAATAGATACAGAAGTCTTCAACTGGGGTTTTTGGGTTTGGTTTTTCTTTCTTTTTTTCTTTTTTTTTTTTTTAATCTACCCTAAAGAAAAGTGTTTGTGCACAAAGCAACACTTTCACATTAGTATTGAAATAACATTCAGTGAGGCAAGTGGCATGTGTCACTTTTTTCAGCTTCTTCCAGTTCCTCCCTTTCTTTCTTTCTTTCTTTCTTTCTTTCTTTCTTTCTTTCTTTCTTTCTTTCTTTCTTTCTTTCTTTTCTTTCTTTCTTTCTTTCTTTCTTTCTTTCTTTCTTTCTTTCTTTCTTTCTTTCTTTCTTTCTTTCTTTCTTTCTTTCTTTCTTTCTTTCTTTCTTTCTTTCTTTCTTTCTTTCTTTCTTTCTTTCTTTCTTTCTTTCTTTCTTTCTCTCCTCCTCAAACAGCAGTGCTGAAACACTTAGAGCAGACCTAGAGAAGACATTTCACAGAATCACAGAATAATTGAGGCTGGAACAGACCTTCTGAGATCATCAGGTCCAGCCTATGACCTAACACCACCACACCAACCAGACCACGGCACTAAGTGCCACATCCAATCTTTCCTTACACACATCCAGGGATGGTGACTTCACCTCCTTCCTGGGCAGTCCATTCCAGTGTCTGATTGCCCCTTCCACGAGGAATTGCTTCCTAACATCCAACCTAAACCTCCCCTGGTGCAGCCCTCTCCTCTTGTCACAGGTTTCCTGGGAGAAGAGCCTGACCCCCACCTTACTACAACTTCCTTCACCAGCTTTCTTGTGTGTGCCTCACCTTCCAGTACTCTAAACCTTCATTTGTGGGATATGTAAAATAAACCCAACCCTTATTAGGAAGTTTTTCAGAAGAATTGATTTAGTTAAAGGTCTGGGAAATAAAACATCTGTCCCATTTTCAGTCATTTTCTAAACCCTTGCAGCAAAATGGGATGATTCCCTTCACACTGCTCCCTCTCACTAAGTTCATTTAAGTTGCTGCTGTCTTAGAGAAGTGAAATAACTTTGTGGTTCAGGTGCTGGAGGAAGGGGAAAGTAGTCTAAATTCTTGGAAATGCCACAGGATTCTCATTTGATCTTGGTCAAGTCCTTTGATCCTGAGTTAGTTTATCATTAGCAGAAGCCTGCTAGACAATTTTCTCAATTCAGGAAGGTCTTCAGAGGGAAAAAAAAAACCTGCCTGTTGGACAAGATGACCTTTGGGGTCCCTTCCAACCCAATGCATTCTATGATTCCATGATTTCTAATGTGCCAGAAGCATGACAGCTTCTGCCTGGGGCTTTTGTGTGTGACACAAATAATAGTCATTTATGCAGAGAGGTTGGAAACTTGAAGTCCCTCCATATCCCTTAGGAAGGGTTATTTAACATCTCAGCTCCATGTGCTTCTGAATTAAGCAGGGGTAACCTCATTTACAGAAGGAACTTCCTTTTAGGAGGTCAGGAGCAGGCAGCAAGCTATAGCATCAAGAGCTAGCAAAAGATACTGAACTCCAAACCAGGCTGCTCTGATTCCACTTTCTTTAATCTGTTCTTTCTAACTATATCCTCCATGCCCTGCTCTGCAGCAGCTTCTGTGTTGATTAGTGACAGGAGTTGAGTAGAAAGTGGCTACAGTGCCAGAAAGACTTGGGGGCACTGAATCTGGAATGAGCCAAACAGATTTCAAACCACCTGATGTAGTGACATCTTGAAGCAGCCTAGGGCACAGAAGTTTGCTCTAAACAGAGGTTTCTAGCCCACAAGTCCTTGAATATTTGTTGTGAGTGAATGATCCTCTGGCATGTGCTCTAATTAAAATAATGTTGGGTTTGCTCCATGTTATTACCCAGCGTTATCTCTACAGCTTGCTTCTTCACCTTCCTCTGCCTCACCCTCCAAGCCTTCCTTGCTTGCATTGCAGCCATGCAGGCCATCAATGCAGCCAAGCCCATCTACAATGAACTACATGAATGGGATGGGGAGCACCTCAAAGAGCAAAGTTGTTGGAATTCAAACTGTGTGATGTATTACAGTCCAAGGATGGGTGGTGGGACACTGGAACAGGTTGCCCAGGAGGCAGCTGAGGCCCCATCCCTGGAGATATTCAAGGTGAGGCTTGACAGGGCACTGAGCAACCTGATCTAGTCGAGGATGCCCCTGCTTACTGCAGAGGGGGTTGGGCTGGATGACTTTTGGAGGTCCCTTCCATAGTCTTGAAGCCCTTTATAGGACACCAAATTCTATAGTCTCAAAGCCCTTCATAGGACACCAAAAGTGACAGCTCTTGTAGAATCCAATGAGAAGTTTATCTTGTGAAGCCTGGGGGAAAAAAGCCTTCCAGTGATGTTTTGAAGAGTCCTCTGAGCCAGGCTGCTTGGGCTTCTGAGTGTCCAAACTTAGACACTTATGGAAACAAAGTAATTCATAATTCTGTGCTTCTGGAAAATCTGAGGCAGAAGGCATTATTTTTTTTTTCATGCTCTGCAGGAGCTGTGTTTTTCTCTTTGGTTTGTGCACAGTGGCTTTGCTCAGCTATTTGGTGCAATTGGAATAAACTGCAAGAATATCAGAGACTTCCAAATGCACTGTGCCTTAGGTAGAGGATGGCATTAGAACATGAAAGTCAGGGTGGTTGGCAAATGAAATCCCAGTGGGATGTGTGCCCTGGAGCCTAAGGAAAGAGGTTGCACTTGATATTTGCAGCTTGCCTGCTAGCCCCCACAAAATCCCAGCAAGCTGCATTTTTGAACAAATACTTTTATATGCCACATCCTTACCATTGCTCACTCTGTCAGAGACTGCAAAAAAAAAAAGATTCCCTTAGCTTGTTTAGACTGGTTTGCCCAGTGCTAAACAGCATTTGCCATTTAGTCTTCAGAGCCCTCACAGCTCAAGTGATAGAAAGCTTTGACAAAAAGTAGTATTTCGTGCCCATTTGATTTGTTTTATTTGTTTTCCTCCACGCTGAGGAAGGGAAAATTGCAGAGGGAAGAATTTGAGGAAATTAAATTTTCATTACCCCAAACTGGGCAGAGTAAACCACTAGGATTTTGTCTGGGAAAAGAAAAAAAAAAAACCACAACTAAAAAAAAAAGAAAGACCTGATATTAAAAATTCTCTTCACATTCCTTTGGGAAGGGTGCTACAACATTTATTAAGGTGGAAAATCCCTTTGTACAAGAGCTACTATCCAGTACCAGCTCCCCCTCCCCTTCAGAGCTGCGTGGGCTGCCTCCTCTCTTACACATACTCAGCTAATACCCCTGTGGCAATGACAGTGGTTACTTACACAGAAAATTAATACTAGGAAAGTGTTTATGCATTTGTGCTGTACTTGAGGGTGATAAATGTTTTTCTCTGGCTGGAAAAAAAAAAGAAAAAAAGCAAAACACTTGCATTTTCTGCTTTTGTTCTTCGTCTCCTCCCATCTGTTTTGTTTCTCCTAGCTGGAAATGAGAATAGCAGCTGACTCTCTGTGGATCACCCGTGGTCTTTGGAGAGTTTGAAGGCCTCTGTAATATCTTTGAAGCTCTTTTTTACAAGTAACTCTGTCCCAGTTCCTGTGAAAAGCTGGATAATTCTTTCATCAGGTCATAATTGTGGCAGTGAAAGGACTAGACCTACTTTCTGTTTTGTCAATGGTGATTGTTTCGTGACCATGCCGCCCACTGGACATCCAGCACCTTATGTTTCCAGCCACAGAGAACAAAAGCATTTGTCTAAAATGCAAACTCAATGTAAAGGTGATAAAATTATTTCCTGCCCCCAAAGTAGCAGACTCAGTATATCATAGAATCATAGAATCAAGAAGGTTGGAAGAGACCTCAAAGAATCCAACCTGTCACCCCACACCTCATGACTATCTAAACCATGGCACCAAGTGCCACCTCCAATCCCCTCTTGAACACCTCCAGGGATGGTGACTCCACCACCTCCCTGGGCAGCCCATTCCAATGGCCAACCACTCTCTCTGGGAAGAACTTTCTCCTCACCTCCAGCCTAAACCTCCCCTGGCACAGCTTGAGACTGTGTCCTCTTGTTCTGGTGCTGGTTGCCTGGGAGAAGTGACCAAATCCCTCTTTCCAGATGGTTGTAAAAACATTAAGGGAAGTGTTCAAGAAGTGTGTCAACCTGGCACTTTGAGATACAGTTTAATGGTCATGGTGGTGCTGGGGTGGCTGTTGGACCTGATGGTCTCTTCCTACCAAAGCAGTTCTATGATTCTGCAATAAACATTGCCTGAGAAGTTCCTGACCATAGATTCTCTGTTGTCTGAGACCTCAAGGGGTTTCCTTCTTTAGAAATTAGGTTAGCTGTGGGGACCAGCTGTCACACTGATCTCTCCCATTCGCTTATCCCTGGAGCTAATACCGGCAGGACAAAGTGTCATCTCAGCTGGCTTTTTGTTCAGAAGGAGCCAGAGGTTTGGGCTAAGATCTAAAAAATAAGATAGAAGGCACTGAAAATGCAGCAGAATGCATTAAGTACCTAAAGGGCTCACGAGCACTGCTCGACTTCTAAGCTTGAGATCTGCTGGATGCCGACAGACGAGGGATGTGTTTTGTCACTCACAGCCCTAGCTTAAAACTTCAACCCTCTTATTAGCATGACTTTTGGAAGGGTTCTCCAACCATCCTCTCTTTCCTGCCCATGGCCAGCCAACCCCTCTCCCTTTTTTTCCCCTCCAGTGATGACGGTGACTGTGTTATTGCACAGCAGCCATGGGGCCTCCTGTTCTAGCTTCGAAACCACAAAAGCCCAAATGGTAAAGACATTTCGAGGCTCCAGCTGACCCTTTCTTTTGGTCTTTTCTTTTTTTTTTTTTTTTTTTCCTTCTCCTTCACTTCCCATGTGTGATCAGGATTGGAAAAGGAAGTGTTGAAAGACTATACTTATGTATTATTCATTGAGCACTGACACAGTGCTCGGAGTTTAACCACCCAGTGAAATACCACAAAAAAAAAAAGGCCATGTTACGGTATTCCAAGCCCAACCAGAGAGAGAAATTACTGGAAGTTTCACAAGAATACCCTGTTTTTGCAAGACTTCCAGGCTAGTTCTGGAGATCAAAGATGGTCAGGCAGTCTGGATGAAACCCAAATGAACGTTCAAATATGGGGTCCTTAGCCAAACCAAAGTGAACCTCTGAATTGTGAGGTTTGTTCTTTCTCCTGTCCTTCACTACTGTTAATACTCAGGTTAAGCCCTGCCTGGCTCAACATGGAGCACAGATTATTTTTTGGTGCCCTGTGTATGCTTTTCTTTTCCCCTGGTTTGCTAACAACCTTTCAGATATTGGTTTTAAAGAATCACAGAATCAGCCAGGTTGGAAGAGACCTCCAAGATCATCAAGTCCAACTGATCACCCAACCCTATCTAATCAACTAGAGCATGGCACTAAGTGCACCACCCAGTCTCTTCTTAAACACCTCCAAGGACTTGGTGTGAAATCTCACCCTATCTAATCAACTAGACCATGGCACTGAGTGCTCCATCCAGTCTCTTCTTAAACACTTCCAAAGACTTGATGTGAAATCTGACCCTATCTAATCAACTAGACCATGGCACTGAGTGCACCATCCAGTCTCTTCTTAAACCCATCCAAAGACTTAGTGCCATGCTTTAGTTAATTAGATAGGGTCAGATTTCACACCAAGTGCACCATCCAGTCTCTTCTTAAACACCTCCAAGGACTTGGTGTGAAATCTGACCCTACCTAATCAACTAGACCATGGCACTGAGTGCACCATCCAGTCTCTTCTTAAACACCTCCAAGGATTTGGTGTGAAATCTGGTGAGCCACAGTTGTGCATGGAGCTGTCTCACATCCAAGTGAATGTGAGCTGGTCCTGCAGCAGTTATTAGAAAGAATGATTGCACTGTTCTGTTGCAGGAAAGAGAAGAGTGTTAACACACCTGAGCAAGGCTCAATGCATTGTGCCTCATGTGTTAGAGTGTGCTGCTGCACACCAGTGAAGTGCCTTTGTGTTTTGGGGTCTTTTCAAACCAAGAGAGTTATCATCATGTGCATCAGTTTGGGGCCTCTTGCTACAGGAAGGATTTTGAGGCTCTGGAGTGGGTCCAAAGAAGAGCAATGAAGTCAATGAAGGGTCTGCAGGACAGGACTGGTGAGGAGCAGCTGAGGGAACTGAAGTTGTTTAGTCTGGAGAAGAGGAGACTGAGAGGAGACCTCATTGCTCCCTACAGCTCCCTGAAAGGAGGTTGGTGTGAGAAGAGGATTGGTCTCTTTTCCCTAGTAACAAGTAAAAAAACCAGATGAAGTTGTATCAGGGGAGGTTTGGATTGGATATTAGGCAAACTTTCTTCCCTGAAAGGATCACCATGGCTGGAAAAGACCTTTGAGATCATCAAGTCCAGCCACTAGCTCTACCACTACTACACCATATCCTTGAGCAGCAACTGGCAGCTACTGTTTTGAATCTCAGTAGTTCAATACAAGAGAAAGAATAAAGAAGTTGCAGGAAGATATCGGTTGACCACCACATGCAAGGGCTTTTCCAAACCCAGTGTCTTGGTCATGTAAAGAGCTGCCCCTCTGCAGGAGTAGGCACCAAGGAACAGGGACATTTATCCATCCATTAGGCACTGATGTGGCACTGCTTCCTGGCCTGCATCAGGAATAGTGTGGCCAGCAGGAGCAGGGAAGTCATTCTGCCCCTGTACTCAGACCACACCTTGAAGACTGTGTCCAGTTCTGGGCTCCTCAATTTAAGAAGGACATTGAAATACTTGAAAGTGTCCAGAGAAGGGCAAGGAGGCTGGGGAGAGGTCTGGAGCACAGCCCTGTGAGGAGAGGCTGAGGGAGCTGGGGGTGTTCAGCCTGGAGAAGAGGAGGCTCAGGGCAGACCTCATTGCTGTCTACAACTACCTGAAGGGAGGTTGCAGCCAGGTGGGGGTTGGGCTCTTCTCCCAGGCAAGCAGCACCAGAACAAGAGGACACAGTCTCAAGCTGTGCCAGGGGAGGTTTAGGCTGGAGGTGAGGAGAAAGTTCTTCCCAGAAAGAGTAATTGGCCGTGGAATGTGCTGCCCAGGGAAATGGTGGAGTCACCATCCCTGGAGGTGTTCAAAAAAGCTTGGATGTGGCACTTGGAGCCATGGTTTAGTTGTCAGGAGGTGTTAGGTATTAGGTAATAGGTTGGACTTGCTGATCTCTGAGGTCTTTTCCAACCTGGTTGATTCTCTGATTCTGTGATTCATCTTCACCACGTCCAAATCCTTCTCCAGCAATGCATATGAACATTGCACATGGGAACATTCAAACCACCACTTGTTGCTCATGTTAAGTAGGTCAGTTTTGGCCAGATGAACAGGGAGAAGCAACAGGAGCTTGGTTTATGATGTCCCTCAGCTCTTCCTGAAGTCTCATCTGCAGCTTTTCCTCTGTTTCTTTTCTACCCAGAAATAAACTTTGATTCACAGAATCAAAGTCCCTCCCTGTGCTCCTTTCAGGGCTACCATCATATGCCTTGACACAACAAAATCACAGTTAACAGCTTCTAAAACTTGTTACCTGCATAAGTATTGGTGCAGCTGGGTCACACAGAGCAAGATACATGACAGGATGCTGTTCTGCTGCTGGCTTTGTCTCAGTTTGCTTTCTGGCTTGCAGCAAGCCTGCTGGTTTTGCATGGCAGAATTCCTCTATCTCTGAAGGGTGGGCAAACACACTTCCCAGGTCACAAGATTTTGAAGCAGATATATCAGCAAAGAGCTCCAAGAGATCTGCAGATCATTATTTGGCTTTCCTGTGTGAGAAGCTACAAAATGAGCAACCTGGTCTAGTGGAAGATGTCCTTGCTCATGGCAGAGGGGTTGGAACTAGATGATCTTTAAGGTCCCTTTCAACCCAAACCATTCTATGATACTGTGATTTTATGATTCTGTGATTCTAAATAGTTCTACCTAGTCTGGTGTGGCAGCAACAAGTATTTAAGCTTCCAGAGAAAGATCCATATCACTTAGAAAAATCATAATATGATAGAATTGTTTCAGCTGGGAAAGACCTCTAAGGTCATCAAGTCCAACCATTGACCTAACACCACTAACCACCAAAGGAGAGTTTTAAATTCTTCCACTCTCTCTTTTATAATATTCATGGAAGTCAAAGACTTCCAAATGCTTGGACTGTGCTGTTAATACTGCACTGGACATCTACAGCTTTACAGAATCACAGAATCACAGAAACATTCAGGTTGGAAAAGACCTTCAGGATCACCAAGTCCAACACAGAACCCTACTCTGCAAGGTTCACCCCTACACCATATCCCCAAGCACCACATCCAAACCATCCAGGGTTGGTGACTCAACCACTTCCCTGGGCAGCTCATTCCAAAGCTTGACCATGCTTTCCATGAAAAAATGTTTCCTAATGTCCAGTCTAAACTTACCCAGTGGCAGCTTGAGGCCATTCCCTCTTGTTCTATCACTAATTACCTGAGAGAAGAGACCAGCACCAGCCCCTCCACAACCTCCTTTCAGGTAGTTGTAGACAGCAATGAGGTTTCCCCTCAGACTCCTCTGTTTCAAACCAACCATCCCCAGCTCCTTCAGTCACTCTTCATCAGATTTATTCTCCAGGCCCTTCACAGATTCCTTGCCCTCCTCTTTAGGTCCAGCTTTGATAAAAATGAAGACAAAATGTGGACCTAGCTGCCCATCTATGCCTCATGCTATGCAGGCAAATAAATCCTGCTCTTGCATAAAGTCAATATTTAGTGGTCAAATTTCCCCTGTTTCCCCACTAGTAGTGGATGGAGTCATATGGTTCAGTTGTAAACTCACCAGCTGGAAGCAATGAGATGAACTGTCCACAGCAACATGAAAGATAGAGATGCCTGGTCAAAGCCAGCCCAGCTGTGGAGATCCAAGGAGAAGGAGAGAAGGGAATTTTATGGAGACACTCAGCCAGGCTCTCATGATACTGTAGGAGCTGGGAGAGGGCAGTGGGGGGAGGTTAATCTTTACATTTGACTATTAAATTAGGGAGGGCAAAGCCTACACAATACCAATGGTATTAGTCATGTCTGGAGGGGCATCCAATACCAGATGTCACTTTTCTGATCTTTCATGCTCGGCTCTTAGAGCTTTTGGCACGTCAGGGTTCGCATCTGAAGACAATTTAAGTTATAACAATGCAATCAGCATGTCTAACTATTTTTGCCTTTCTCTCTGCTATTTTGGGAGCTAGGCTATGGCAAGCCTCTGCTGGTTAACCTAAAAGCTTCCCTTGTCTCCTATCTCCAGCCTCATGAGGTAATGCTGGGGGATGCCAGCGGCTGGTGTTAAGGAACTGTTGTTTGACAAGCGCTACTGGTTTTACACTGCACTGCTTGTTTATGGGCTGCACAATTAGTCATCTGTGAGCATAGCATGGGGAAAAAAAAAAAAGTCCTGTTGGCAGTAAAATAGCAGATTTTCTTGGTAGGATCCATTTGATTTCAGTGAACATCTCACTGTTTGAACGGGAGTGCAGTGCTGCACAATGTAACAGGAAAGGTTTGTTAATTTGTTTAACGAGCACACGAAAGCTGACTGCAGGCAAGAGGAAATGTATGAAGGGAATTGTGTGTGGAGGAGGACAGCCTGCTCCTCTGACTTGTTGTAAGATAAAGTCATCTCCCTTTATGCAGATTATTCATGTTTATTTATGACATTCTTTGAAAGGAAAGACACTCAAATGCCTCGGGGCTATGGCCCAAAGTAAATAACTTGTCATAATATACCTTGCAAATGATAATGTAAAGCACAGGAAACCCAGGGAGGAGATGCACATACATTCCAAAGCTGGGAAGTTATTGAATGTTTAGGCTTAAGGAGCAGATAGTTTTGATTGGGGCTGTTTCCCTTGTTTCTGTGTGCTGGATGAATTACCCTGCACGAGCGATATCCATTGTCCTGTGTTTATTCCTTTCTGCTTTTGTTCACCAATCACTGTGATGTCTGCTCCTTTCCCAAAGATGTTCTGTATAACAAATATGTTGAGTCTGACAAGGAATGGATGGCAATGCAGCATCAATGCCCTCTGGGGTTAGGCACTGCTCTGCTTAGTTTTGTGTCTCCGTAGGCTCACGATCCAAGTGTCTGTACGGATGAAATCTTGACTCAAGTTCAATGCAGAGAACTTTCCACTGGGGGAGCTGGTAGCCTGGGTTTGAACAGTAACACCAGGAGCCTGCATCTGTGCAGTTCTTGTTGCATTCAGGCTTGTTGCTTTCTGTTCAGTGTTTGGCTCCAAAAAGGGCTTAATGAGGGGGAAGCGCATGAGGTGAATTAATTCAGTGAGGATTTTTATGTGAATAAAGAAATGCTTAGGGTAGAGGCAAGATTTCTTAGCTGCTTCTGGGAATCTTAGGGCCTGTTTACTGTGCTTCCACATAGAATAATAGAATTGTTTCAGCTGGAAAAGACCTCTAAGATCATGAAAACCAACCCATCAACCCAACACAACCATGCCCACTAAACCATGTCTCAAAGTTCCGTGGCACAGGTTTCTTGAACACCTCCAGAGATGGGGACTCCACCACCTCCCTGGGCAGCTTGTTCCAATCCCTGACCACTCTTGCAGCAAAGAAATTTTTCCCAATATCCAACCCAAACCTCTCCTGGCACAATTTCAGGCCATTTGATTTGATTAAAATCAGGACTCCTCAGCCAGCTGTAGGTAAATCAGCTGTAGCCAATGTGGCTATCTCAATCCAAGCAGACTGAACAATGCCAGAACACTGGCATGTGGATTTCTTCTGCTCTTCATTTGTTATCCTGTGTTTTAGCCCAGTTTTGGCCTGTTCCAAAACCCACTCTTCCAAACAATTCCCAGACACAGCTCAGGAATCAGCAGGAACAAACCAGAGACTGCTACCAATAGGAAGTCTGGATGCAAAGCATTTTGCTGTAACAGCTGGAAGGAAAAGTCCCTAGCCTGTTTTAGTTATTAGGGAGAAAGAGTTCTTCAGCAGAGCATTGAGCACATAATGTCTGTTACAGTTGGGTGTTGGGATCTTTTTTTTCCCCTTTGGAGAGTTTTCAACTAGCTGATTCTAGAAAGGTTTCTCTTCTGGGCCACAACCTTCAGCATTACTCTCTTTACTGTATTTTCAAATATATTTAGAGCTGTGCCATTACCCTTTGTTATCCCTTCAAAACCAAATCAACCAAGTATTTAGTTGTGCTTGTAAATTGTGTTTTGATTATTAGTTTCACATAGAATGTGTTCTTTATTTTTCTTGCAGAAGGCTAATGGGCCTTCAGGTCTGGGTTGACCCATTTTAACATTAGACCCCTCTAAAAGTGCAATTCAACCAATCTAACCTTTGAATTAGACCTTGGATGTGCTCTTCTCTGTCTGCTAGGGGGAATCTCAGCTTCAGGTTTAAGTACTGACATTATCCATGCTGGCATCTGAATTTAGTTTTGCTGTTGTTGCCTTTCACCAAAGCAGCTAGCACAAAGAATCTTGAACTTTGCTGGAATTTGGGGTCATTTCTGCTCTACAGGTTGTTAATAATATATTTTTTTTCCTGAGATATTTAACTGAATCTTCCTTGTTTTCTGAGATACTGAGATTTCTGAATGTTTATTATATGTTTTCTTTTCTTTTTCATTTCAACTACTTACTGTTGGAGCTGGACCTTGCTATTCAGGCTGGCCATTGTATAAAGTGTTTAAAGGAGAGACAAGCCTGTCTCTATTCATTTTCTATTCATGGATCTCATCCAAGCCTCAATTCTGCCACTCTGCTCTTGTGAGACATCACCTGGAGGACTCTGGAGCCCCCAGCACAGGAAGGATATGGACCTGCTGTTTCAGGTCCAGAGGAGGGCTATAAAAATGGGCTGGAGCATCTCTCCTATGTAGAGAGGCTGGGAGAGTTGAGGTTGTTCAGCCTGGAGAAGAGAAGGCTCTGGGAAGACCTTACAACAGCCTTCTGGTACCTGAAGGGGCTACAGGAGAGCTGGGAAGGGACTTTTGAGAAGGGCTTGTAGTGATAGGACAAGGACATGGGGTTTTAAAACAGAGCAGGGTAGATTTAGATTGGACATCAGGAAGAAGTTCTTCACTATGAAAGTAGTGAGACATTGGATTGGCCAGAGAAGTCGTGGACACCTCATCCCTGGAAGTGTTTGGGACCAGTGTCTGAGCAACCTGGGCTAGTGGGAGGTGTCCCTGCCCATGGCAGGGGGGTTGCAACTGAATGATCTTCATGATCCCTTCCTACTCAATCCATTCTATGATTCTATGACTGAGCTGATTGTGATCCCATGTGTAAAACAGCATCAGAATGAAGATGTACCTTGGGCTCTTCTTTTATTGAGCATCCCCAGTAATGACATAAGAAATGAAGCCAGAGGGTTCTTGAGCACAGCAGAATGCTACGTTTTTGAAGGAAACAACAGTGGCTCACAAAATCCCCTGCAATACAATCATATCAGGAAAACAATGACACTGCTGGGTTGGGTCTGACCTTCTGCAAACCCCAGAGGAGTCTGCATCTGGCATTTTGACTCAGATCTCTTTCTGAATGTAGCAAAACAGGAGGCCACAGCAGTAAGAAAATATTGCAAGATTGCCCTGAAGTGATTCAAACATACCTCCACCTATTTTATTTTATTTTATTTTATTTTAATAATTTATTAATTTAATTTAATTTAATTTAAATTTTATTTTATTATTTAATTTTAGTTTTAATTTAATTTAATGTTTATTTTATTTTATCATTTCATTTTAACTTAAATTTATTTATTATTTTACTTGATTTA
>VXBD01003972.1:26496-43861 GCA_013399975.1 Indicator maculatus | reverse complement strand
GGGGAATTTCAGCTCACACCGACACAATCTGTCAAAAGAGTTTTATTCTTTTTTGATCTACTATAAAATTTCAGTGTATAGGAGTGTTTAATTTTTTTTTCATGCTACAACAAACTTTCTCATCCTAAGAAAACATTATTTAGAAAATTCAGTATTCCTCTGCCTAATCTGTGACTATTGACTAGTACACAGCAAGTAGAGTCATATAAAAGATCATGGAATGCCAAATATGTAAAATAATGACCCTCAATTACCATATGAATTGTATCAGAGTAGTTAAATGACAATTTTTATGGCTTATTGGGAGATTAATGATTTAAATTATTCTAAGTAATTTTAAGGATTTTTTTGTTGGTGGTGGTTACTTGAACCAAAATATTTTATGTCTCCAGTCAACACAAGGTAATTTATAAGATAATATTTTAAGAGTGAACATAGATATCTTCAACATTAAAATGAAGAGTGAAATCAGGCAAAAAGGAATGCTGATAAAGCTGTTATTACATGAAGTTTATGAACAGAAGAAATATTGTTGGGTTTCTTTCACCTTTGAAAAATCAATAATGGAAGATAAATTCTTCAACAGAAAACCAGCAGAAATCTTACTTTCATGAATATATATATTACAAAAACAAATAAACAAACAAAGCATAACAGATTTTCTTCAGGTTAATTCCACATAAATTTCATGAATTTGGGATTATGTCCATTTTAGTTTGACCAGACCAAAATTTTTCAGCTAGCTGCAGAGCTACATAGGGAGTCAAGTAAAGCCTTGTTCTACTGAAAAGCTCCTCTTGGAAATCCTTTATTGGAAGTATAACTTGTTTTTTCAGTTTTAATATTTCCTTTATTGTTTCTTTTGTTGAAGTATCTCTTGATTCTCTCAGTTAAGTGAGGTGCTACTTTATTAATATATAATGTCTTCTATACCTGAACATATTTTGGTATTTAATATGTCTCTACTTGCAGAACATTGCACAAATTTATGATGCTCTATAAAAGATTAATAACAAAAATACAGCTGAATAAATAAAGATGACTTTTTGAGGTTGGAAAATGCTGCTGCTTTATTAAAGAACAAAATTAAAAATAAACATTCTGATGTATCCACACTGACTTTGGAGACAGTTTGCATGAAGGTCACCAATGTTTGTCTGACTTGCCATTTTGAAGAGCACTTCATACTCATTCTCTTTATGCTTGTTTCAACATGGTCATCAGTTTTGTTATTATCTTTCCAAGCCTTGTATAAACAGAACTTTCGCTCCTGGCAGACCATTGAAAGATCTGGCTTTAAAGCAAATTAGGGAAAAATATGAAGAAAAGAGGAGAAAAAGCATTGGAAAGAAGCTTGTGACGAAGTCAATACATTATAGTAGCCATTACTAAGTCACAAAGATTTTTATTTTGCAGCAACCCTCCCTTTCTCTGTAACGGTTCATAACTCTTGGTTACTAGTTTTTGCCTCTTTAAGCCTCTGTGATAATAGAGGGATCTAAGGTTAAGAAGATAGCTGGCTACAAAAGCCAAATCCACCATTAAAGCACATCTCTCAGTACCAGGGATGGTGACTCAATCACTTCCCTTGGCAACCATTTTCAAAGCTTGACAATCGTTTCAATGAAGAAATGTTTCCTAATATCCAATCTAAAACACCATTGGTGCAACTTGATGTTCTTGTCCTAACCCTTGTTACTTGAGAGGAGAGAATGACTCCCCCCTCGCTACAGCTTCTTTTCAGGTAATAGTAGAGTGATAATTTATTGCTGAACAGTGCTTGCACAGCATGAAGGCCTTTTCTGCCTGGGAGCTCTTCTTAAGGAGGAGAAGAGAAGAGATATCAGCTAGGCACTGCCTTAAATTGGGTGATACAGGAAATCATAATATAGTAACAATATTACAATATCCTGGGATGACCAGGTACATCCCTTAGAACTCTCTAACTTTTTGGAGGACTTGTATTTTTGGTCTTCTTAAAGGTACCTGAACCACAAACCACCACAAGGAGAGGTTATATTAACTCCTTACAAATATATATTTACCAGAACAGAATTCTACTGATTAATATTTGCCATGTAAATTACTTATGCTGGTGAAGAATTAGTCTTCTACTGGTGGACTATATAAATGAAGTAAATGAATTTTACTTATTAACTTATCAAATTGGTAAGTAATTTTGTGGAGATCTTAAAAGTTAAAATTAATGTCTGCTACAGTAAAAATATGCCCAACAGGAAAGATAAAAGACTGTTCAGTGTTTCATCATTCTTCTGTCTTTTTCACTTCTCTTTTACTAGGAGTAAAGATTTCAGATTCTTTGTTTAATTCTCACATTCAATAAACTATTGGGTTACTTTGTAAGGGCTGTATTAAAATGAGCTACATTTCAGTTAGAGTGAAATCCTGTGGGAAACTTCTACATTCCAAATGTTTGAAACATAGTTGATTTATGTGATAAAATCCACAGAGACAAACTCAACATTTAAATATGCTCTGCAACTGTTCAGAACAGAATCTCAGCCTTGTAGCACTAGCTTTAGCTGTTGTGATCCCATCACATTAGAACTACTCAGGACACTATGTAGAACTACTCAAGTAATTTGTAATATCTGCTATTCTGTATTGTGCTATAAGTAAAGATATTGGTATAAAGGTTCCTTAAAACAAAAAGATAATTTGTTTCTACTGTTTTTGTTGTGGATATAGTCATGCAGATTCACAACAGATTTACAGACTGCATTGAGCTGGAAGGGACTCTCAAAGGTCATCTTGTCCAAAACTCCTGCAGTGAGCAAGGACATCTCCAATTAGATCAGGCTGCCCCTGACCACATCGTGTTTAATCTTGAATGTCTCCAGGAATGAGACCTCAGCCATGTTCATAGGCAACCTGTTCTAGTATTTTACCACTCTCATTGTAAAGCATTTTCTCTTTATGTCCAACCTAAACTATTGTCCCTTGTCCTATTGCTACATGCCCTTTTAAACAATCCTTCCAAAGCCTTTCTGTAGGTCTCTATCTCCTGCCTGTCTGATATGCTGTATCGGATTTTATTAAGTGAGGAAATTGGCTTTTCCATCCCTTTTCTGCCTCCTTGTTATTAAATTTGTCTGCGTATAGGAAATTATATTTGTACTGTCTTGTATGAATTCTGAAAATGAATTTTTAAAACCTGCTTGTTTCTTAGATATTACTAGGCTAAACTAAATATTAAAGCATATTTGGCACCGTTAATATCGTGGTTTAATCATATTCCTTCTGAAAGATGAATCCTGTGATTTCTGTGAAGTGTATAAATGCTTTCAGGCAGAGGAAGAATATTGTCAGCAATATTCCTTGCATTACCTATTTAAATGCAATGGATACTCATTTAGATACAGCCATCTGGACTGAGAACACTGGCACTCTCTCTATGACAAATATTTCTGTAAAATCTAGAAAGAATTGCCCCCTCTACTCATAAGAAACCCAGACCACCCATTCACATTTTTTTTAATTTGTTTTTGGTTTTGAATGCAGGATCCCAAGTGCTCAGAACTTGCTTCTGTATCAAAAAGGGAACTGATTTCATGTTATAATATGACTACACTATCACTCTTTATGATCGCATGCAGTTTATTGTTGAGGAGTGCAACATCCAGAGTGGGTGATTTCAGAGGAGAAAATTCCTCAATTCACATAGTTTAAATTTAATCATGACTGAAGAAATTTATTACCATGTAATTCATTTGTAATCAGTGAACTATAAATTGAGGCTCAGTAGCACAGTTGGAGCAGATAAGTCACTGTCCTAGACACTTACAAAACACCTGCATATACCTATGAATTTCTAAATGACCTTCTCTAACTAATACTTAAGAGTCTTGTGAACACTCACACAATTACACACATGTCCATTTCCTCTCAAAAGATGTGTGGTTCCCTCTCTGCTGCACTCTGGCACACTCATGCCTCTGACAGGAGATGACTGCGTCAGTGGACAGATGACAGCAGGGTGACTTCTGTCAGAGTCAAAACAGATTTTTACTGCTACTCTTTTGCCTTCTGTTTGGTCTCCACCATTGCAACTTTTTATGCTCCTTTTGTGCTTCTCAAGTAGAGTCTTTCTTTGTGTCATAGGTTAAGCTTTAACCTGCCACCATTCATACTATCCTGCCTCATGCCAGCTTCAAAATGCAAGTGCTAGCTGGAGCAAAGTATTATGGTGCTTGAAGTTCAGATTGTAACATGAGAGGCTTCATGTTCCTGTTGCTGATTTTGGGTTCTGAGTGTTGGGAGTTGGCTCTTTCCCTCAGGAATGGCAGTGAGGCAGTTTGGCATTGGCTAGTTTCATAGTTTTTTCTGCTTTATGCTGCTGATTGTCTGCTTTATGCTGCACTTTTCTTTCTGCAGCTAGGGTAAGCTAAGGTAATTGTGCATTATATTATTAGCTAAGGTGATTGCACATTGTATTGTTATTATTACTATCTGTTTTGCTCAGTAAAACTTTTTATCTCAACCCAGAGTTTTTGTGTGTTACTTTTCCCTCACTTCCACGTTGGGGGAAACAGAGAGGTTCCCTTTCCTCAACCTGTTACATTCTTCTTTGGCACTTTCCAATGTGCAGCATGAAAGCAGCTGTCTTAACTAAGACAATTGATTATGGCAGGAGATGAAAAGGTTGAGATAATGAGAAGTGAGATAACAAGAGGATTTAATTAAGGTTTGAGGCTTGTTAAGAGAGTTTTATATAGTTTCTTTTCTGTGGTATGTTCATTGTGTTGAGCTATATTCTCTCTGGGAGCAACTGGCATCAATGTGCTGGCATTCTGTATACATTCCTTCTGGTGATGAGGGTTATCTCAGGTGAATATCTTACAGCTGAAGTGTTACTGCTGGCTGCTAGCAGGCCAGGTTTTGTTCAGAGCAATAAAAGACTTTCTCAACAATATAATTCAGAAGTCTGGCTCCATACTGGATAATTATGAATGTCAGGTGTATGGGAATGTACGAGTACCTTCTTAGGGCAGTGTCACCCTCTGGTGATTTGGAATTTTACCCCTGAGTAAGTGCAAAATCCTAATAAGCTGGTGAAATGTTTGGAAATAGTCTGTAGTCAGCCTGGGAGTTCCTGAGAGAGACAAATTATTGCACTGTTTTGGGGCCTGGCCCATGCCTATCGAGCCCTTCTCATCAGTGTTTGGAGTGCTTAGGAGCAAGAGATCTCTGGGCCCATAGACAGACAAGTAGGCATGGCAGTTGCAATAGAGATGCAGCCCCTGACACTACAAGCTCTCCCTACAATGTCCCACATGTATATACTCCAGTTCAGTTCCTTCCCTTGTATGGCAGTTTAGGCTGGGTGCCCCCTGCCACTGCCACATAAAATACACCTCTGGTGTCCTGGGTGCCCACCCAATAGGGATGGACACAGGGAACGGCGTATTTCTACCCATAAATCCTGCACCCTGTAAGTCCATCTGCAAGGCCATTCCCTTCCTCTTTCTTCCCTCTCTGCTCCCATGGGAGATGCTCTCTCTTATCAGGTAATGCTGGGGGAATATCCTCAAAGCCTCTTGGGCCTGTCTAGGCCTAATGCCAGGAGGAGAATGGAAGGGGGGCAGCCTCAGACCTGGCCAGCCTGAGACTCGTCTAGCAGCGGAAGGGGGGAAGAAAGAGCCCTGGGGGTTTTGGGTTTACCCTCAGGTGGGAGAAGGGAAGGATTGGGAAGCCTCTGGGTGTTATGTAAGGGGTTCTGTATGCTTTTGGGATATTCTCGGCACTATCCTTTGTAGTTTTCCTGTAGCTTCACCAATCGCTTTTCCATTTAAACTTTCCATCACTCTCCAATCCCTTTGTGTGAGTGTCATTCTTTTGTCCCTTTTGGGACAAGAGAGGATCTTTCTGGCCCCAAACCAGCACACCTTGTTTCTCTCTCCATAATCTCTACAATTTTTAAAAATTATTTCAGTGACTTCACCTTGAACTGTTAAAATTGTACAACTTGAAGATACTTCTTCATCTTGAAAGAGTTCAAGCTGCCTGATATTCTTCTATTTCTCATGGAACCTTTACACATTGTTTCATCCATCCTATAAGCAAAAGAATTCCTTTGAACATTTTAATAAGACAGGGGCTAATGTACCTATAATCTCTGTTCTTTTCTCTGGCACTTCGTGATTTGTTGTCACAGGTCTTCAAAATGTTTTGTATATTTGGTAAACTTTAGGGGTTTACCTCCCGAAAAAGCTAAATCAACTGGCTTCTCTTTTATTTAAAACATGGAAAATTATGCTAGGTGTTCTGGTGGATTCATGGACATAAGTAGGAGTGGGGCAGAACATCCAAACTTAGATGACAGAGAAAAGTTACTATTATACTAACTTAAGAGAGAATGGCCTTGGAAAAGTATCTTTACCTTCCAGCTGCTCCACAGGTTACTGAGTTCAGGCTAAAGGAAGTTTTCACCCCGGCAGTCCTAGTCACAATCCATGTTGGTGCACAAGGCACCAATGGCAGTCAATCAGCCATTGCTTGCTGATATCTCAGGGTCAAACCAGCCAAATCCCTGAGGAGGCACGCTGAAGATACAAACTCATTTACATAAGTTTGTGGAGAGGTGGTCACTTGCCAGAGGTGGGCAAATGACAATCACCCTGTAGGCAACATACACTTGCAACACATATTCTTTACTATTGCTGGTGATAGGAATTTTACTGCAGAAATTGCTATACAGCTTTAAGAAAATACAATTGTAATTACATGCATAATTACCTGGGGCAAAATGCATTCAGCAGTGCCAAGGTCAAAGCTTACCAAATGGCTCCCTTCTGGGGAAGGAGAGGAGGACAAAGGTGTTGTGGAATTCCTGTCCACAAATTTGGTTCCAAAAAGGGCTAATATTTATACCTCAGTTTTCTATTGTGTAAAGTATGGGGGTGGGACTGCAGCCAAATCATTAAGTGAGCTTTTCAGTTGTGCAAACATTTCTTGACTGGGGGGTGGGACAGGGAGTTGAGGTGGAAAATCCATGCACCCAGGGCTCCCCTTCTGTCGGACTGGGGCAGGAAAGGAATGATTACTTGGAGCAGTCCTGAAAGCTGAGGCAGTGGCTTGTAGGGAAGAGGAGACACAGAGGCTGTTTTCAAAATTCTGAAGCCAAGAAGAAATTGCCTCCACAGGTGGTGTATCCAGATCCAGGTAATACATCATTGCTAGGTTGTTAGATTATGATGCCAGAGTATCTTGAATTACCTTCCTGGCCACAAACATATTAAAAAAACCTCCACATGGACTGTGTGCACAGGACATCCTCTGGATATGTGGGGACACTTTCATCACCTAAATTGCTGTAGATAACTTCCAACACCACTAATTCCCTCACTGGATGTCTTCATCTGCAGTATTCCACTTTTCTGGAAAATTCACAAAATCTTCCTGAATGGGTACCCTGCCTTTACGCTTGAGAGGAGCTGTCTGCAGAAACTGCACATACCTCTTTCTTTTCCAGTTCCTCAGTTCCTAGAAAGGGGGCCCAGTTGTTGGGCTTCTTTCCCTTCCTGTAGGTGACTGTTGACCCTGTTATCCCAGCATCAGAGCATCTAGGCAGCAATACGCTCTCCTGACAGCTGTAATCTTTCCACATGTCTTGAAGTTCTGAAGGTTTCTACCACCTTCTGTAGAGATTTCTCTCACTTTCCTCCTATATCCTAGTTGATGGACCAGCCCCTTAATCACAGTCTTACTCTCCTCTCTCCTCCCTTATTAATCAATGAAACAGACCTCTTGACCTTCTTATCCACTGTTTCTTTGTCATAGGGTGCTCCAAAACCCCCTTCCCCAACTCCACCTGCTGAGGTTTGAATGGGGGAAGATGAAAGTGTGAAATTCCTTTCCCCTCTGCTTTGAGGCTTGAATGGGGAAAGGCAAAAAGGCCTTTTCCTCCTGCCGGGAGCTAAATTTCCCCACATGCATTCACATGAGGAGAAGCCCATGCTGGGATCTGGAATTGGGATTGGCTGGGTTCTTCACACACCGTATATATTGGCACTGGACACATTGTCTAGTGAAGACCTTAAATACCAAAGTTTCTCCATAAATCATCCTCCAAATAAACTCAATCCTATAATTTTATCCAGGAAAAAGAAAATAATGTTAGTCCAGCTCTCATTATAACATTGTAATTTATTAACACTTGATAAATGAAACTCAAATTTCTTACAATCTTTAGTATTCAGTAGATCAGGTAAGCATTTACAGTATTATGTAATGATGTTTTTTCAAAAGTCAAACACAGTTCATATAAATATACAAACTTAGAACCAGTAGTTCAGTCGACCATTCTGGTAATTAGAGAATTAGTAATGCTGCAGCCAGGTTCCTTGTGGAGTATTTCAAGTTCAGCCTGCCATCCAACTCAGAGTATTTGAAGTTGATTACATTGAGGTATTATGCGATTGCTATGCATGCTTCCACTTTGGAAAAATAAATATGAGCAGTCTTGCTCAAGTATGAGTACTCATTCTATCCTGTTATATATGTGGTTGTATTGTAAAGGTAAAGCAAAGTATATGCTGTTGTTCTGAACTTTAAGGCAAGTCAGCCTTTCCATCCTTTTTAAAATGATATATATCTATATCTCTATATGACAATTGTTTTGCTTTCCTGTATTTAGCAATTCAGCAAACCACTTCAGCTTTAGTTAACATTCCTGATATTACTTAATAAAATAAAATAAAATCTCCTTTTACACAACAGTATTTATTTAATATTCTGCATTGTTATCATAGGGATTTCTAGAATTGTAGTTCCTATTTTAAATATGATTCAGATAGAGGTTACAAATACGAATACTGTTGCTAGTTTTTGCTAAAAATTGCTGCAAAGGGGTTTTGTTTGTTTGTTCATTTTGCTGAAATTTAAACTGTATTAGAAGGTAGTTTATAGCTGTTAATTATACATATATGCATATTCAAATCAGTGCCTGACAGACTGGTAGTGGAGAGCATAGGACTCAGAAACATGACCTTCCTCTTTCCTTCTTAAACTTTTTTTTCCTCCTTATTTGTTAAAATTTGATTCTCTGTTGTCTGTAAAGTCCACTGTTGGTATGTGGAAAAAGATTGCAAACATTCGTGCTCCTTTTCTACAGCAAGCAACAGGAGGACTTTTGAAATGCCATCTGCAGGGTTTCTGTAGAACGATCAAGAAAAACTACAGCCTCATAGCAGCTGACATTTTGTTGCAATATTTATATTTCCCCTGTCCAAAGGCTAAAGAAATACTTCTACATAGGACTAGAACGGAAGTCCTGGGTTTGTTGGGTTTTTTTAATGTTTGTTCATTGCTGACTGTGGTCTAAAATGTCTCAGAAACTTGGCAAGACTAACATTGAAATGTTAAGCCTGAGTTCCTCCTGATTCTTTTGAAAAGAAAAGATGTTTAATGATTTCTCCTTGCTGACAGCTGGAAGCTATTTTCTTATTTTCAGTTTGAATGAATCTATGGCTTTCTTCATTGTATTGGTCTGGTTACAAACAGTGTATTTCCTTCCCTTTGATTTGTTTTTAAACCCACTAATTAGAGAAACAACACTTTCTCATCCCTCATTCTTCTTATCCTTTCTAGGTGATTAGAAATCTTGTCTGATTTAGTCACCCTTCTCTGTACGCATGTGCATTTAGTTTTGTCTTTTCTGTTGTACGCATTATCTTATTTGGTGAAGTAAGTTTCCTGATAAATCAGGGGACTATACTTTTAGTTTTTACGGTAATATCCCCTTATTATCCAGATTCTGTCATGAAAATATGGACACATTATTCCAATTTCTTTTATTTCCCAAGTCAAACTCCAAGTTATTTAATATAAAAAACATGTTTGAGTCCGATTTCAGGTCCTTTGCTCTAGTTATCAAACTGTTCCTGAACGATAATCTATTACCTATCATACTAATAATGTCTCGGAGATTTTTAACAGATGTGGAAAGGAAGCTCCTACTTTTATAATCTAATATTTAATTATAACAAAACAATAGCTGAAAGATAACTTTCCACTTGCCAAACAGGTTCTCCATAAACTCCTAATTCTTTTGACGCTAAACATGTACTCCCTTATCATAAATGTTTTGGCTAATAGCCATAGTGCACCTTTTCAAGTGTTTTACTGAAGTGCAATGCTCTTTTCTGTGTCCCTTGTCTTGATAAGGAATTAATGTCTCTGGATTTCTGTCAAGGAAGAAAGTTACTATGAGAAGGTGACTGCTGATGTCTACTTTTATCTTTTATACTGCCTTTAGATGTGTTCCTTGAAATGTCTTTCTTGTTTAATTGCCATTGTCTCTTTGTGGCTGTCACACTTCTAGAAGACATACAGTATGTTCTATCCTGTCAGAAATGTAATGCAATTCAAACTGACAGCTTCTTCCAGACCTGAAAAATCTTGTCATGCTTAAAAAAAACCCCAAACTTTAGTAACTCTTAGTCTTGCTAACCTCCTTCTTATTAATCTAGAGAAACAAAAAATCTGTATTACTGTAGTGTTTTGATGCAGCATTTCTGTAAACCAGCAAACAACTGTTGAAGTTCTCACTAACATGAAAATTTGTAATGGAGGTTTTGTCTGGATTTTTTTATTTTGGTTTGGGTTTTCATCTGCAGTAGTAAAAAGCCTCCACCAGTCAGGGAAATATAGATACTGAAGAATAATTGACATTTATTGAAGTAGTAATACTCTGCACGTCCATTGGAATAGTAATTCCATTCCTATGTGGACAATGTTCTAGACTTTGCTGCATGCTTTGTTGATAAAAACTGGTAACAGCAACCACTGATACCCTTAGAAAGAAATATTCTGGGGATGAAACAACACTCTCCAAGTGAAAATCTTGACCAAGCAGCTAACTTTAATTTGTAAAGGATAAGGCTACTGGGTAGTGTGAAAATATCACTGCCTAGTAACACCATTTCCAGGTCTTTTAAGCAGTGAGTGCTGTAAATCATGTGCACCAGAAGATGACTAGCACGTTTTCTGTTCTTCTTGAGCTCTGCTATAGGTACTGTGTGCAAGCTGGCTAATGGTACATGTGGTATTCTTTAGCAAAACATCATTAATACTTCTCCAGACAGTACTAAGAAATATCTTGTTTGATATAAAATTCACTACAGAGCGGAATTTATGTCAGTATAGAAGAAATGGGTTAGTTTTCAATATTTTTTTGCTTCCTGACTTGTAAGTTGCCAAGAATGGCATGTAGACATTCTAGGATAGAATCATAGAAACATAGAATGGTCTGGGTGGAAGGGACCTCCAAAGGCCATTTAATCCAACTCTTCTGCAGTAAGCAGAAGCATCCTCAACTAGTTCAGGTTGTCCTTTTTTTTTTGGTGGCTATGACACGCAAGAGCTCGAGGCATGAGCTAGTATTTACCACTTCCCATTCAGGTGTATAAATCGCTAGGATATTGCCCTGAATTTATCAGTAGTTAGTCTGAACGCATCACAGTGCTAGGCCAGCAGCAGAAACAGTCAGAGATCTACCAACGTTATGTCCTTTCAAATAAATTTATTTAAACTAGTTAAAATTGTGGTGCTTGGTTCACTGCCAATATCAAATACCAAATCTTTCCTCTGAGAGGTAAGTACCGTGTAATGCTTAACCTGCAGGGGAAGTAATGTAGATTATGATATAAACCAAAGTGCTATACAGATTAGATTTGGATTTAATTTTTAATCTTCAAATATATAAATAATCCTTCTCAGGAATCATTCACACTGCACTCCTGGATCATAGAATTGTTTCTATTGGGAAAATACCTCCAAGATCTTCAGTCCAACCATCAACCTAACACCACTATGGCCATTAACCCATGTCCCATGTCCACACGTTTCTTGAACTCCTCTTGGGATGGTGACAGGGAGATCCCTGTGCAACCTGTTCCAATGCCTGGCTGCTCTTTTAGAAAGGAACTTCTTCCTAACACACAATATAAACCTCCCCTAGCACAACTTCAGGCCATTTCCTCTTCTTCTATCACCTGATACTAGGGAGAAGAGACTGACCCAAATTTTACTGCAACCTCCTTTCATGTAGTTGTAGAAAGCAATGGGGTCTCCCCTCAGCTTCCTCTCAGTTGCCTCAGCTGCTCCTCATAAGACTTGTTCTCTAGATTCTTCACCATATTTGTTGCCCTTCTCTAGGCACACTTCAGCAACTCAATCTTTCTTGTAGTCAGGGACCCAAACCTATGGCCCCACCAGTCCTGAGTACAGGGGCATGATCAATTCCCTACTCCTACTGGTGACACTGTTCCTGATACAATCAAGGATACTCCTGGACTTCTTGGCCACCTGGGTACACACTGCTGGCTCATGTTCAGTTGACTGTCAGCCAGCACCCCTAGGTCCTTTGATGCCCAGCCACTTTCCAGTCCATCTGCCACAGGCCTGTAGTATTGTATAAAGTTTGTGTGACCCAAGTGCAGCTCCCAGCACTTGACCTTTTTAAACCTCATACAGTTGACCTCGGCCCATCAATTCAGCCTGCACAGATCCCTTTTCAGAGCCTTCCAACCCTCAAGGAGATCAACACTCCCACTGAATTTAGTGTCATCTGCTCCAACACTGAGACCTGAGGAACACCACTAGTGTCAACTCAATTTAATTCCATGCACCACCACTCTTTGGGCCAGGCAATCCAGTCAGTTTTTAACTCAATGAAGCATCCACACATTTGAGCCATGTGTAGCCAGTTTCTCCAGAAAGATGCCATGGGTTCAGCCTGGAGAAGAGGAGGCTCCAGGGAGACCTAATAGCAGCCTTCTACTACCTGAGGAGGGCCTACAAGAAGGATGGAGAAAGACTGTTTACAAAGGCCTCTAGTGATAGGATAAGGGGCAATGGCTTCTAACTAGAAAAGAGCAGATTTTTAATTGGATGTTAGGAACAAGTTCTTTACCATGAGGGTGGTGGAACACTGGAACAGGTTGCCCAGGGCAGTGGTTGGGTCCCTGTCCCTAGCAATATTCAAAGTGAGGCTTGACAGGGCTCTGGGCAGCCTGATCTAGTTGAGGATGCCCCTGCTTACTGCAGAGGGGGTTGGACTAGATGACCTTTGGAGGTCCCTTCCAACCCAGACCATTCTATGATTCTGTGGTTCTATGATTCTATGACTAGAGGAAATGGTTACAAACTGCATCAGAGGAGGTTTAGCCTGGATGTTAGGAAATACTTCTTCACTGAAAAGACTATTGAACATTGAAATGGTCTGCCCAGGGCAATGGTGGAGTTGCCATCCCTGTGGGTGTTCAAGCAGCATATGGACCTAGTGGTCGTGGACATGGTTTACTGTTGACCCTTCAGTGCCAGATCAAGCGTTGGACTGGATGAGCTTCGAGGTCTTTTCCAATGAGATATAGTCTGTGATTCTGAGAATTACCTTCTCAAACACCTTTAAGAAATATTGCTTTACCCACTGTCATTAGTTCAAACTGGGACATTATGAACTGCCTGAGCAGACAACAGGCAGCCTTTCCTGGGTTGTGCCAAAGTAGATGAAGACTTCTGAGCAGAAGAGGACATCTACAAATATGTAATCGTTATGCTGCAAATGCCTAGGCATTTCATCATGACAAGGTGTTTATGCATTTGATTTCCCTGTCTCCTTCATACTTTCAATATTTTTTTTTTTTTAACTGAATAAAATGGATTGTGCTGCCAGAAAGGAGAAAATCACAAGTCTCAGTGGAGAGGTGTAGAATTAGAGATATGAGACTTAACTACCTATTAATATCCACACATGCTCATGGTTAGAATAATAAATGTATGTAGATGTCTTTTCCTATACTTCAAAAGGCTGTGGATGACTAGCAGAAGGAAGAAGGAAAAGGCCTATGCTATCTGAATTGATAAACATACTACTGTAAAAAAATGGCCTTTGGCTAGCCCTTTCCTTTAACACTACAGTTGCACAGTTTTATCTGGCACCGTAGAAGATCAAACAGTCGGCAGCTAAGCACTTGCTGTCAGGGAGAATTGACTCAATCATACTGGAACTGTCTTTTCAGCCTGGTTTTCTGCTAGTTTCTTTATAAAACCAAACATACTGTGTAAACTGTTTAATGGGTGCACATTTTGGGGAAAAAGTCACATACATAAATGTTTTGAGATCAATTCTAATAGTTGAGTAGGGAAATGTCTATAGAGGCACAGAAGAAACAGAAATATCCTGTATTGTTTAGAAAACTAGATTTCCTGAAGCAGGCCTCTACATACATGAGAGACAACAGAAATTATATGCTTAGAAGATAGAGAAAGGCAAAATTAAACAGTTTACAGAATATTTAAAGAGACTGGTAAAGTTTAGAGACTAGGTGAAGGTACAGGCTAATAACACAAATAATAATGAAGGAAAACAATTAGAAAGCATAATGTAGATCAGAGACAAAGAAAACTACTTTGTCAATTTCCTTTTTAATTTTTCTTTAAGCCCATTTCTTCTTCTTTAAAGCAAAAGAAATAACTAGTATTCAGATTTTTAAGAACAAGGGTATTAAAATATTTAAATGGAGCCATGTGAAATAAGGTGAGCTGGAAGCCCTCTGCTTTTTCTTTTTCCAATATTTTATTTCTTCTTCCAATATTATTTTTACCTCTCTTATGGCTTATTCTGGGCTTTTTTGGATTTGTTGGCTATTATGTTGACTATATGAATGGAGATGTTAGGAGAAAGTACTTTCAGAAATAATAGAAGAATAGTATCTGTCTTCAGTAAAAGCAGAAAGTTAAACATACCAGTTGTTTTTACCCTTTAATTTCACTGACTTTTTATTATTTAACATTTTGTTAAATAATGCTTGTTGTGTCCACCCTTATTAACTGTAATCAGACCATCACAGTATAAAGGCATTTTGATTTAGAATAATACATCCTTAATTTTTAAGCACAAAACACCTAAAACTTTTTTGAATTTTTATAAACTTACTGTATCTGAAATGTAATGACCAAATCAGTACCACAATTACTAAATAGAACAGATAACAATGGGATCTTTTTACTTAAAAAAAAAATCAAAGAATAGTAAAGTGGGCATCACAGAGTTATTTTAGTAATAAATAAAAGGAAAGAAAAAATAGACATTTATTTGCTGGGATTATGGGGAAGATCTTTAGGTTCATTAAGTTTATATCTGCTAAGTCATTCAAGGAGTGGCTGCAGCCAGTGCAACCACTTTGACAAAAGGAAACCTGACAGAAACACAAAACCCTGACACACCTATGACAAAGGGCCAGGGTTTGCCAGAGACCTTTATCCTGCTTTTGTTGTGGGCTTGCCCTTCCAGCTGATTAGAATGATAGCACCACACATTCACTAAGGTTCAACTAAGGTATAAATGTAGACGTACAAGAGAGCAATTTTATGTTGGTTTCCTTGACTAAGCAGGCCTTACAATCCTGAACCCTTCTCTTAAACTGGGATCCTGTTGAATGATATTTCTGTGGATTGAGTGAATCCTCATCCCACCTTTCCCTTTATGTGTGTGCAAATTCCTTCTTCTAGGGAGAATATTCCTTAAAGCTTAAGAAGCAGTTGTGTCATATTATATTCCTGATTGATATCTGAACTTGTCATTTAATTTTATCAGAAGAAGTGCTTAGCAATGTTATGATAAATTCATAGATTGTTTGGCTACTGCTGTCGGTTTTGTGGATGAATCTGTAACAGTGGCTTATAAGATATGAAAAAATGTCTGAAAATAAGTTAAGATGAAATTTGGAGTCTAATTATTTGTATGAGAGCCTCCTGAGACTTATGCACTTAGAAATTACATCAGAAAGGATGTACTTCGAATTTGGCAGGTGTGTAAATGTGAGTGGTGAAGGAGGAACCATGAAAGTACAGTAATACAAGAAGATCTAGACAAAAGGCAACTGAGGAAAAAGCAGAGAACTAAGCACAGAGCTGTATATCACTTCTGAGCAGTAACAAGGCAAGACAGAAATGACTGGGTGCTGCAGGCAGAGCACTCACACTGCAACAAAGGGAATCTCTGTGGAGATGTAGTGTAAAACTGTGGTGAAATCTAAAGTTCACTTTTTTGAAGGTAACATATCTGGTAAGATACGATATTGAGATTATCTAAAAAGAATTTTTAATCTCATTGTTCCTCAGTGATAGTAAATATATTCCTGTGCTACAGCACTATTCATATTCTTCTTAGTATTCTTAAATATTAAACTCCAAAGCAGAAATAATACAGATATAAAGGATGCTTCATATTCGAGGGTATGGTCAGTCACTATGGAAACTACATGAGCAATGTTAGAAAGTCCTAGTTGTAGTTATGTTAATACTAACTCAGAGGGACATTTCTACCTTCAGTCTTTTCCTATTGCAACACTACTAGAACGTGTGTGACTGTAAGAGGGTGTAATGGTTTAGTGTAAGGGCTAAACTCCTCCACTCCCCCTCCTGTCTCCTCTCTCCTCTCCTCTTACCAGGAGATAAGAAAGGGAGGGGAGTGGAAAAAAGACAGAGGGAGATTTTTCAGTTGATTTACACAGAGTATTTTATTCCTGCTACAAAGATACCAGATTACAGCAGTATATAGAGAACAGAAGAAGAAGGGAAAGGAATACCCATCTGAATCCCATAGCAGGCAAAAATGCAGCTCAAGGACTGGAAAGGCAAGAAAGCCTGAGATTCTCCTTTTCCAAGGTCATAAGGCTGCACAACTCTAAATACCACAGTCACAAACTGATGATTCTGATATTGGGGAATATTACATGGTTCAAACCACTACAGAGGGGTTGGTTGTGTTGAGTCATATGAATTGCATCATGGTATCAATTACAGTTTGGAAGAAGATTCTTCTTTTGTTTTGCTTTGTTGGTGTTTTTTGGTCACATTTTCATGCTCTTCATGCATAGTCTGAAAGGTGAGAAATTTCTTGTAGAGTCATTGCAATGCATTAAATATGTCCGAATTGGAGAAGAACTGCAAAAGTATTGTAAAAGCTTTAGAAAAAAAATCTGATTATTAAAGAGGCAAATATAACTTCAGGTAATTTTGTTAATTTAATCGGGCCATGCTCTGGGCATTAAATTCAGGGTACTTCAGATCTTGTATCAGAGTACATAGTTTCAAATTTTCTTAATTTATTAAAAATATTTAATTAAATAAATTCCTGTGAACTCATATTTAGGTTTTTATTCTAAAGAGAGCTGAATTCTAATTTTCATCCTTTAATAAAGAAAATTAAAGTCTTTCTCCTTTTCTCCTTTACATTTGGGTAATATTTAGTTATCAATATGATAATAAATAGCAGGAGAGAAAGAAGTGAGTGAAATAAGGTTAGTTTTTACAAGATTCTGACCTTAAAGAGACTTTG
>VXBD01003972.1:0-26477 GCA_013399975.1 Indicator maculatus | reverse complement strand
GCTGAAGTAAAAAAAAAAAAAAAAAAAAAAAAAAAAGGTTCTGGGAAAACTAGCCTGCTCTGCTTAAAAATCTAACATATATAAATGTTATGTTCAGAAAGAAATACTATTTTTTAATGTGGAAATAAATGGGATAGTCATGAAGCCAATTGTATCTAGAATATCACAAAAGAGTCTCCAAAACACTATTTCTTCTCTCAACTTTCCCCATATCTATTCCAGTTCTAGCTAACATGATTAGTAAGGACTAAGAACATTGTTGCCTAAACAATTTTAGTGAGCTTTTGGAAATATTGCAAAGTATTTATATGATTTCATAGTGGGAGCAACAGCTGCTTTCTACTGAAAGACCTATATGAATCATTTATTGTTCAGTCCCTGATGATTGAAGTATACATTTAAAAACTAGAGTATCTAAATGTCTCAGCCTGTAAAATTAGAAATACAAAGATAAAATTTTCATTAGACTTGAAACAAACAATAAGGTTCAAAAATAATCACCTGTAGCAGTCTATATTTGTGTGGAAGAAGTAAGCAGAATAAAATAGTTTATTAAAGTGAAAGGTATTTATCAAATACTTTTCAGTAATGAAGAAGTATATTCAGAACATTAGGCTCCCTCATCATAACCTATCCACAATTATCCTTTCCTTTATGTCAAAAAAAATCTGTGCTTTTGAAAAGTACTTTTCCTTATCATGCAATTAACTTATGGTCCCACGATTACACAAAAAAAAAAAAAAAAAAATCTGGAAAAAGAAAGAAACATAATTCTCTCTTCCTCAAGGCTGTTGTATAGTGCAATTATACTGACCCTAAGTAGGCATACCTAAAGTGCCTAGTAGCACATTGTGCTATCTAAACCAACCTAAGATAAAGTGGATAGTTTTAGTGCCTGTTTAATAAACGTTTTTGAAAGTACTTATTGTACCACATGTAGTGCTTTTCCTATAATGCACCCAAACCCAGCTTTTTAAATATGCAAGCTCTTGGTCTTTCTTTCAGTCCCTAGATCACACTACATGTATTGTCATACTGCTTATCTGAGTGAGGAAATATAGAGGCAGTGTTGTTAAAAGAAATAACTTTTGACAATCCACTGTTGCAGAACATCAAAAAGCTGTCATTCAGATCTGCTACAAACTGACTCAAAAAGCTAGTTAAAGGCTCAAATGAGTCTTGAGTGCTACATTGATGATCTTGGGACACATTTGTGCTTTTTGTTACATAGTGCTGAAGTATAAGACAAGGAGATGGAAGTAGCATCTACAGTTCCTGAAAACAGATTATCACCTTGTATTAAAGGTCTTTCTGTTACAAGCCTTTATCCCATCCCTTTACAGACTTACAGAATGTTCATAATTTTCAAAACATCTCAACAGTGTCCTCTTTGCACTCAGAAATGGCAGCAATTTTCTGTTGTTTCCCTGAAATACTGAATGCTGAATTGGATAGTAGATTCTTTAATTCTGTTCTATTTTGAAACATTCTAAAATCAGGAAGTTAAGATTCCTTACAGTGAATTTGTTGGCATAGCCATTAAATGACTGTGATATTGTGAAGTAAGAAGAAAATTCATCTGCATTAGTTGTCTTCAGTTTGCCTACTTCATATGATGAAGCAACATATAAAGTATTAGAAGTACATTTTAGTAATACATTAACTGAAATTCAACAATTTTTTAACAGTAAAAAAAAAGGAGGGAAATGTGGCTTTAATCTGAAAATGGACTATGACAGAATTCACAGGTCCCCAATTACTGTGTAATCAGTCTTTGTCCTATTTTAACTTGCCTCTCCTTCTTGTCATTCATATATGGTAAATGAAAATGCACAATTTGGGGTGTTGTAAACCAATTCTATTTCAGTTTATTTCTTCAAATGTTTATTTTTCTAATGGAAAACTATTGTCCCTGTAGTGTAATACTGTTTGCAGCAGAACAATTCCCTGATGCAAGAATAAGTGTACCTTTCAGTTTTCAAGCAGCATGGGTACACTCAGAGAAGAAAATTTGTCTTCCAAATAATTCTGCATATTCCTTCTCCCACCTCTTTACACATCTAGCCTATGTCTCACCAGAAAGCTTTTGAAAGCACTTTAAATTATAAAGTGCTTTCAGTAATATTGAAACCTTGGAAGGTTCTGGACCGTAGCTTTGACAGACTGGAAACTGAAAATATCATCATGCTGTTAAAGTAGTTAATTATATTTGAATTGTTATAAGTTTTGACTGAAAGTCACAGTGCTACCTGTAAAGACAGTATCTATCTTGTGAGAGATGGCAGCATTTACTGCCATTGTCTGATTCCACTGCTTTTGTGTTAGTTGCTGATCACAAGCTTTGGACAAATTAGAAAAAAAAGAAGAAAAAAAAAGAAATCTCTATTAGGTGTGTTCAGGTATTCCTGAAGAAGTGCAACAAAGCCATTCAGAATATTCACATATTTTTCTTTTTTCCCCCGTGAGTGCTCATGACTGTAAAGGTCAAAGGATTTGTGCAATTCAAAGGTAAAAATCCTGTATTCAGTTTCAAGATGTTGCCCTATTTAGTAATACTATGAGTTAGTGAATTCACAACACTGTTCAAGTGATTTTAGTTTTTAACTGAACAAAGTACTGGTATTGAATTCTTGTATTAGAAAATTATGTTTGTTCAGCTGCTTGGGATAAGAAGATGCTTTTAGCCTTTAAGATCATGTATGGATGACACTGATGAATGACTTGGATTTAAAATCCCCAATGACTTTATTTTCAGGAAATTGTCTTGACTCCTTGGAGACACCAATTCCTCAAATAAAGATATTTTATCTTTCACTTAAATCTTATGCTGTTTTAAACAGGCAAAGTACAATAAGTAGCAATTTATCAATTTGTATTTTTTATATCTTTATGTAAAATCTGAGAGCCACAGCTGTATCCTGAAAGATTTTGTGAAACTTGCATGTCTGAATAATGAGGATAGTGTAGAATTACACCTGAAATAAACAAATAACTTTGAAAGCAACCTCAGTAAGAGTATATGGCAGTCATCTAATTCTGGAAGGTTGTGTTGACTGAAGGATAAAAGGTGCTATTTACTGCTACTTTTGGATATCTTTGAACAGAAACGTGAAGGGACATTCTCTGTAATAGGAAAATACATGCAATGCCCATAATGGTTCAGACTAACAATGAAAGTAAATGATGGGAATGTAGTGATAGTTCCCCTTTTATCATCTCCCAGCTTCCAGCAAGTTGTGAAGTAAGTTTCGCTTCATGAATCAAATGCCATTTTTTTGCACTTAATAGGTCAACACAGATTTTTGTTTTCAGCATTACTTTTCTTCTTTTCTGAATCCACATATGTTTTTGTCCTCATTTTCCACCCATGAACATGTTGAATGAACATGTTACTTGCCTCCTGCTAGTTTGTCTTAACATCCTCTTTTTCTCATACTGTAAGGCACAATCAATAACCCTCACCTCTTCAGGTTATTATCCTACCCCTAATCAATAACCAAAAGAACAAGGGAGACCACTAAAATCATGCAGAATGGTGCAATAAAGGAAATACAGTTAGGTCAAGAGTTCACAATGTCATCTTTTTCCCAGACATAAAATGTCTTCAATTCAAAAATTTTAAAATGGATAAAAATGTAATAAAAGTAGTCAGTGTTGGATTGACTAAATTATCCTGTTGGATGGCCACAAAGATGGTGCCAAACCACCTACAGAGGCAAGTGGACAAAAAGTTTTTGTCTTCTACAAAGTGAAAACTCTCCAGTACACGAGAAAGCATTGAAACGCCCAGCTCAGAGACTAAGATCTTTTACCTGATAGAGCATTAAATTACCACAGCCTGGAGGAAAAAGGTTTGTTCCCTACTTTCTGAGGTAAAGTCCTTAACTCTCAATTAATGTTTTTTAATCTTAAACTGAGCTACCCAAAATAATAAAAAGTTCAAATTAGATTTATGTGTTTACTTCATAAGAATTTATTCCCAGTTGCAACATTTCTGAAGGCTGAATTAGAGATTTTAATGTTTAAACACTTTCCACTTGATTAAAATGCATGCACACACACATGTAAATCTATAAATCCATTCCCTTTATCATGGCCTCAATTTTTTCTTTAAGAAAATATTAAGGTTTGTAGCATAGTTAATTGGAGAGAGGAGTAATAATTTCAATTCTGATGAATATCAGCCTGTAAAGAGTTTAAATGGAATAAGTATTTTATTTGTGTTATAGTGTTACAAAATACCTACTGGGAATATAAAATATTGGAAGAATTAAGTGTTTTGAATAAACTGAAAAGTATTAAATTTGATAATGTTTTTCCACAAAGCTAGGCTGTCAGATATTTTTAGGGCTCAAAGATGAGCTGCAGGTATTCTTCCATCCTTTCATTTGTAGTAAGGAGAAAATAAATAATGAAAACTAAGAAAATAATAATACAGAGGAAGGAATGAGGAAAATAAATTAAAACTGGTTTTGATGCTTTTTGTTGATTTGCTTTTCTTAGATATGATGTATTTGGACAAGTTAAAAGGATTTACAGCATCTCTTGTCACACTAGCACAGAATTCTGATGGTCACTTTAATTTTGACACTAAAGGGGTCAAATGATGATAAGAGGTTACTTAGACAAGGATAATAATGTTTGTGTTCAGAAGAGGTCTATTTGATAATGAAGAATGAAAACTTCTATTACCTGTTTTGTTTTGCCTTTTAGTTGTTTTGCCTTGTCTTTTTTCAGGGTATGAGGGAGGGCAGGATATCATTATGGGGTGACTAGTTGAAGCCTTGGGTGTGCAGGTGGTGTTTTCATCAGTCCCTCAAGTAGTAATGAAAACCACTGAAAGAGAGGGGAAAACAAACCTGATTAATACATGGTTCAGAGACTGGTGCCACCACTGGAATTCCGGATTCTTTGTTTATATGGCACCTGGTCTGCTGGTGGCAGATGGAGTACACCTTTCTCAAAGGGGGAAAAGGATCCTTGCACAGGATTTGCTGAGGTCCGTTGAAAGGGTTTTAAACTAGGTTCAAAGGGGAAAGGGGATAAAACCAGGCTCATTAGAGAAGAGCCTAAGGACAGCCTTAAACCTGCTGTCCCACTTGAGGTGGATAATGGTGGTATATGCAACAATAAAAACACAGGGCTCACTAATAGGATAGGAACCATGGAAGTGGCTGGGAGTGGTCAGATAGCAAGAGTGAAAACTAATGGCTTAACTGCCTCTCTGAAATGCATATATACCAATGCACAGAGTATGGGGAATGAGCAGGAGATACTAGATACTGTTGTACACTATTTACTGCCTTGAATTCAGTGTTAGACACACCAAGGTGGAATGCCTATGGATAAGGATAAGGGGAAGACCAACAAGGCTGATATCCGGATGAGAGTCTGCTACAGACCACCTGACCAGGATGAAGACACCGATGAGACGTTCTTTCAACAGCTAGGAGATGTCTTGCATTCCCTAGACCTTGTTCTTGTGGGGGACTTCAACATACCAGATGTCTGCTGGAAGTATATTACATAGCACAAAGGGGGCAGTCCAGGAGGTTTCTGCAATGTGTGGGTGGTAACTTCATGTTACAGCTGGTGAGTGAGCCTAGCAGGGGTAGTGTCCCACTAGACCTATTGTTTATGAACAGGGAAGGGCTGGTGGAAGATGTGGTGGTCAGAGATGGGCTGGGGCACAGTGACCATGATATGACAGAATTCTCAATAGGTGGTGAAGTTAGGAGTACCATCAGCAAAACCTCTACCTTGGACTTCCAGAGGGCTGACCTTGATCTATTCAGGATGCTGGTTTGAAGAGTCCCTTGGGAAGCAGCCCTGGAAAGCAAAGGGGCTGGGAAGGCTGAGCTTACTTTAAGAATGAAGTCATGAAGGCGCAGGAGCAGGCTGTCCTTATATGCTGCAAAATGAGCCAGCAGGGAAGAAGACCAGCCTGGTTGAGCAGGGAGCTTTTGCAAGAACTTACGGGGGGAAAAATTGTACCAACTTTGGAAAAAGGGGCAGACGACCCAGGAAGTGCTTAAGAATATTGTAAGGTCATACAGAAAGATAATTAGAAAGATGCAAAAGCTCAGTTAGAACTTAATCTGGCCAATTCTGTTAAGGATAATAAAAAGTGCTTTTATAAATACATTAATGATAAGAGGAGGTCCAGGTAAAATCTCCATTCCTTATTGGATGAAGGGGAGAATATAGTAATGGAAGACAAGGAAAAGGTTGAGGTACTTAACAGCTTCTTTTACTCAGTGTTTAACAAAAAGATTTGATGTCTTCAGGGCAAGTGGGCTCCTGAGTTGGTAGACAGAGATGGAGAGCAGAATGTCCATCCTGTAATCCAGGAGGAAGTAGTTAGTGACCTGCTGTGCCACTTAGATCCTAACAAGTCAATGAGTCTGGACAGGATTCATCCCAGGGTGCTTAGGGAGCCGGCACAAGAGCTGCCTAAACCATTCTCCATCATTTATCACCAGTCATGGCTAATTGGGGAGGTCCCAGATGAATGGAGGTGGCCAGTGTGATGCCCATTCACAAGAAGGGCCAAAAGGAGGATCCAGGACCTCAGTACCTGCCAAGGTTATGGAGCAGCTCATCCTGAGTGTCATCAAGTAGCATTACAAGACAACCAGGTGATCAGGCCCAGTGAACATAGGTTTAGGAAAGAAAGGTCCTGCCTAACCAATGTGATCTCATTCTATGACTGGGTGATTTGCCTGGTAGATGAGGAGAAGGCTGTGGATGTGATCTACCTAGACTTCAGCAAAGCCTTTGACACAACCTCCCACAGCATTCTTCTGGAAAAAAGCTGGCAGGCCATGGCTTGGACAGGTGCACCCTTTGCTGGGATAAAAACTGGCTGGATAACTGGGCACTGTTCCTTTCTGAATGTCATGGACAAAACACTATCAATCAACAGTTTTTACTTAATACAATTCTGATTAATCTAAAATTTTAACTACCGATTCAAACATTTGGAAATAAAATAAAACAAAAAACCCCAAACCACAAACTCCATAAGCATTTTAAAAAATAAATTAAAAAATTAAGGGAGGGACTTCACTTTCCCCAGGCTCAATTTTAGTGCTACACATCCCCTACTCCCTTCCTAGTCTGTCTCCCCTTGTCTTCTCTGAATATCACACTTGCTGTCTTCTAGTCCCTTCAGCAAGGTGATGGCCAGTGCAGGGGATCAAAGCACAATCATTTCATTCTCCTACTTCCTGCTTCTTACTCATTTCCCTCAAGGATGGGTTTCTCCACTCTATTGTGTCACTAGGGAAGTACCACTCTTGCTGCCCTCTGACACTCAAATCATGTGGTCTAAGAATGGGATGGCTTTTTATTCCTAAAATGCTGTGGCTTTGTTCTGAAATTTCATTCATATCATGCCTCACTTAATATATAGATTAGAATTATTATCCATATGATTAATTTTCTACCCCTGTGACATAAATGAAAGAGAAATGTATTGTTTGGCTTAAGAAAAGTTCTTAAATGCACAATACACAGCAGGTACAACAAGGGATGTTCCAAGATTTCTCTCAGTAAGTGAGTATAAGAATTATAGAAAGACTGCAGAATGGGAGTTCTGAGAAGCAGCCGTTTTGGATTCTAAGTGACAGCATCATTGTGTAAGAGCAAAATGAATTACATTATAGAGCTGAGCTGCAGTAAAGAAGCAGAAGCAAACAAAGCAGAATTTCTTATGGAAAGAATAGCAAAGAAATTGTGAACACATATAAATGCCAAATTGTCCCTATAAACAATCCACTGCTGGCAGGTTTACTGAACAGGGGAAGCAGTAAGTTTGATGATAATTTCTGTTGCAGATGAATTCAGCTAGAAATTCATAACTTGTTCTCTGTTCTAAAAAAAAAAAAAAAAGTATTTTGAAAATATTTATTTTCTTTAGTAATACCCTGGTACTGTCTATACTCTTTATGGGTCAGAACAGCCAAAGAACCACTACATACAGAGAGTCAAATGGCAATGTGAAAAAGGAACAAATTTGGTCTTTCTTTCCTGTCCTAGTTTTTTTCACTTTATATAAAGTGTGTTTTGTTGACAATGACTGTCCTTGAATTTGTTTCTACAGTTCATGGTTTGCACTTCTGTCATGGGTTAAGTTGAATCTGCTGTTGATATTCAGCCCCACAAACTGGACTGGTCATGGGCTGATCCAGACTGTACTGGAACAGCATGGACTTCCAGAGCATCTGCAGTGAGAAGTCTTCTCTGTACTGGGAAGTGATCTCATTTCGAGTGAGAATGGACAGTGAATGGTGTGTGATGCATTTTGTTTGATGTTAATTGCTGCTGGGCATGATGCAGATGATATAGAATAAAGGGTGGAGAATGTCATGGGTTAATTTGAATCTGCTGCTGATATTCAATCACATGCTGCTGTCATGCCAGCTTCAAAAGGAGGGTTGTGGCTGGAGCAAAGTATTATGGGGCCTGAAGTTTGGATTGTAACATGAGAGGCTTCCTGTTCTGGTTGCTGCTTTTGGGTTCCAGGTTTTGGGGTATTGGCTTGTCTTCCTTTGGGATGGCAGCCGGACAGGGAAGGACGGGGGGGGGGGGGGGGGGTCTCGGGGTTGGGNGGGGGGGGGGGGGGGGGGTAGCTCTCTGGCTTGGGTTTTTAGCTCACTGGTCTTCTGCTGCTTTCTGCTGTGTTTTTTCTACAAATAGGCTAAGGTAATTGTGCTTTATGCTATCTCATTTATATTAAACTCTTATGTTAGCTCAACTCTTTATCGCAACCCAGAGGGGTTTTTATGTGTGTTACTTTCCCTCACTTCTGTTTTGGGGGGAAACAAGCAGATTAATCCATTACAGTGCATTAACTTGTTACAATCTCTTATTCCTCTGGGGTTAGATACTGAAATTTACTTTTTCTCTTTGGTATAATGATCACCAAGATACCCAATAGAAGAACCACTCACTTTCTTGGCATTGACTTCTCTGGATGCTGTTCTGTTTGAAAGATTTCTTTTTGTTTTGAAATTATGTAGGGTTCAGTTCATCTGGGGACTAGCTAAACTGCATTCTGCATTTAGTTTCATTATCGTATTTTTCACAGTGTGGTTGTTTATTGATTTGTAGTATGTTGTACTTATAAGATGACTCTTCTTTTCCTGTAGCCATTGTATTTTGGGAACAAAATTGTGGTTTTTATGTCCTCTTTTCTGATTTTTGTTTTAAGTATTTATCTCCCTTTGATGCATTCATCAGTCTCCAATTCTAAAATCTATTCTAATCCTGCTTCTTCTCAAGGTGTCTAAATTATTTTGGTATTTTGTGAGCACATAATATTTCAGGATCATGATCAGACTACTAACATAGATCTTCTCCAACAACTGAGAACTCTACTCTTCTGTGATCACTTTGCCCAAGATGGCCCCAAATCATTACATCACCCACAAGTCCTTATCTGTTCACAAACAGCAGGTCCAGCAGTGTATCTTCCCTAGTTGGCTTCCTCACCAGGTGTGTCAAGAATTTATCCTTCACACACTCTAGGAACCTCTGTGACTGTTCCCTCTCTGCTGTATTGTATTTCCAGCAGACATGAGGGAAGTTGAAGTCCCCTATGAGAACAAGGGTCAGAGATCACAAGATTTCTGTCAGATGCCTAAAGAATATCTTATCTATCTCTTCACCCGGTTGGGTGGTTGTCTCGGTCCAGAGTGGGAGAAAGATTCGGTTCTTTTNCAAAACTTAGGGCACGGAGAGAGGGTTCCTGGACTGCTGCTTCCAGGCTGCATGTTCATGGTGATGATTTTTCTCTCAGTCTTTTTCTCTCTCCATCCTTTTCTCTCTGTCTGAGCTGCTAAGGCTGAGTGTCTTCCAGTTAATCGTAGCTTCCCCTGGCCCACACCTGAATCACATTAATGCATATGCAACTGCTAGGTGTGCTATCAGTAGGCAGAACTGACCCATAAGACAGGTCACTCACAACAATCTTATCTTTTGTTGGACATTCCAGAGGGTCTTTACACCATCCCCTCCCCGGTCAGCTGTTGTCTGGGCAAGGAGCAAAGGTGATTTTATCTTTGTTGATTCACATCAAGAAGGACAAGATTTAGTCTCTTACAGGGGTATACAACAGACTTCCACCAAGATATCTGCCTTGTTGACCTTCCCCATGATTCTTACCCATAAACCCATAAAGTCAGTTCTATCACTGCCACCATTAACCTCAATAAAATCAAAACACTCCCTGACATACAGGCTCAGGCCACCACCTCTCCTTCCATGCCTGTCCCTTCTGAAGTGTTTGTAGCCATTGATTGTGACACTCCAGTCACATGAGATATTCCACCACATTTCTGTTATGATCACTATATAATATTTTCATGATAGACAATGGCTTCCAGGTCCTCCTGTTTGTTTGCCATGNTGCATGTTCATGGTGATGATTTTTCTCTCAGTCTTTTTCTCTCTCCATCCTTTTCTCTCTGTCTGAGCTGCTAAGGCTGAGTGTCTTCCAGTTAATCGTAGCTTCCCCTGGCCCACACCTGAATCACATTAATGCATATGCAACTGCTAGGTGTGCTATCAGTAGGCAGAACTGACCCATAAGACAGGTCACTCACAACAATCTTATCTTTTGTTGGACATTCCAGAGGGTCTTTACACCATCCCCTCCCCGGTCAGCTGTTGTCTGGGCAAGGAGCAAAGGTGATTTTATCTTTGTTGATTCACATCAAGAAGGACAAGATTTAGTCTCTTACAGGGGTATACAACAGACTTCCACCAAGATATCTGCCTTGTTGACCTTCCCCATGATTCTTACCCATAAACCCATAAAGTCAGTTCTATCACTGCCACCATTAACCTCAATAAAATCAAAACACTCCCTGACATACAGGCTCAGGCCACCACCTCTCCTTCCATGCCTGTCCCTTCTGAAGTGTTTGTAGCCATTGATTGTGACACTCCAGTCACATGAGATATTCCACCACATTTCTGTTATGATCACTATATAATATTTTCATGATAGACAATGGCTTCCAGGTCCTCCTGTTTGTTTGCCATGCTGTGTACATCAGTGTAGATGCACTTCAATCAGTCTAAAGGTCTTGCCACCTTTTCCTAGTGAGAAGTTCCAGTTCCTGCCTGGCTATTCTCAAGTGCTCCTGTGGGTGCTAATTCTTTGGTGCCCCTTGTGTCCTTGATGCCATGTGGGTCTCCATTCCCTACCTCCACAGATACAGCAGACCAGCAGACCTCACTAGCACACCATCCTTCATAGAGTGGTGTGTTGCCTCAGGCTTATCTTATCTCCAGCAAGCTCAGATATGTGTCCCTTCTTTTTCAAATCTATTTCTAAGCTCTTTCAATGAGCCCTGCTAGTTGCTGTGCTAGGATCCTGGTCAAAACACCAACCAACCAATCAAAAACCACAAACCTAATGAAAGGACTTACTTTCTGTCTCTGTGCTTTTGAAAAATGATGACATTTACCTTTAAAAATGTAGACTTTTGGCTCTGATGCTATGTCAAAAGACTGTTTTGAATCTTCCCTCCTTGTTGTACCTAATAAGTCAAGTGTTCCTCAGGCTTTGTTTTGTTGTGCCCAAGTGACTGGACCTAAAGAAGACTAAGCTTGTACAGAATACATTTTTCACAGGTTTTGTAGGCTCATGAGGGTTTCTTCTGTCTGTTCCTGCCATGAACAGATGTATTCCAAGGTCATAAATGGTTTTATCGACCATAAACAGTTTCTAATTATATTAGGTTGCAAGGAGACCTTGCTTATATATGCCTGTGAAATATCACACAAATGTATATTCGTTATTGCAATAAAGAACTTTCTTTTTCTCACAATTATAATAGGTCTTCTCTACACCTGTTGCACATCAGTCTTGTCTTTCCTGAAGCCTCTGTAATTACATAGTTCTAATTTTAATAATTTATTTGTACATCAAGGCTACTTAAGTGTTTTGTGTATCAGTTCATTTATGCAGAAGGCATGCCTCACACAGCAAGACTGTAAAGTCTGAACCTCAACAGTGTATTTGGATAAATAATCTTAAAAAATCTGACTTCTAAGAATCATATTAAGTCCCAGAAAAAGAGGAAGCAGATAGCATAATACTAATATATCATGGCATCCTTCATCACCTTTGCTTTTGCCCTCCAAAAACATTGGCATCCATTTCTTGCTTTTGTCTGGTAAAATAAAGTTGAGATATAAATTACTGGAGGGTAAGCTATGTTTAATTCTTATAATAATCCCATTTTTTTCTAAACTTTTGTAAATTCTTCTATTGCTTTCAATTTGATTAATTTCACAGATAAAAACTCAGTTGCATAATCAAATTTATTCCATCCTTTGCACCACAAAAGTTAGGAAAAAGGAGGGGAAAAAAATCTGTAATTCAGTACAGCATTCGATATTTATTTTCCAAATACAGCCCAGGAATGTCAGCACTACTGGGACTGAGCTGAAAGGTTATTCAAGATTGCTTACCATGATGACCTTTATTTATGTCTGGGGGAAATAAGTCAGTGAGGGTGTAAGCTATTCATATTTTTTATGCCTTCAGTAATTCTGACCCCTACATAAGAAATTTCCTTGAGAGAATGATTTTCTTATAATAAGGACTAATGAGCTGTTGAATTGATTTTAGCATATGGCGCAGCAGAGCTTCCCAAGAACTGGCTTGAATGGAATGGTTCCATCTGTCTGATTGAGTTCAGCTAACAATCTGTCAGATTTTGCTGATTTAACCTCCTTGATAATTAAAGAGAAATTGGCATGGACTGCAAATAAAACAGAACCTCCCAGATAACTACTGGACCTTCAGTTTCTGTATAAGCAACAGTCCTGGCAAATCATAAAGAGCTGTCAGTTTAATATTAGAAAAAACAAAGTTTATGGACTACTTTCTCTCTTATCCTTGAAGGTGGAATTCTGATGTGAAGCAACTGGGCTACAGAAGATCTTTCAAATTCTGTGCTCTAGAACTTTGTTAAAGCTGTAAATTTTATATAATTTCATCTTTATTACAAGTATCTTATAATTTACATTACTGGTAGCTAGCTGTTGGAGAGCAATATCACAACTGAAACTTAAAATTCAAAAATATGCTGAATATTTGTCTGTTGGCAAACAAAACATGTATAATAGACTTAGTTTTCTACCTTACTAACATCTATCAAAGATCTTCAACAGCAAACACCATATAGGTTCATTCTTTCCTCTTTGTATCAGAAGAAATGAGGTAGGCCTAAACTTTAGTGAGATTTGCACAGATTATGTTACTTCAGACCAATGCCATTACCCCCCACAGTATTTTATGCTCTACATCATGCACATTAAACTGGTTAAAACTATAAAATTATGGAATTTAGCTTGTTAAAGAAGCTACTGAATAAAAGAAAGATTTTATCAGGGTAATGTGTTTAATTCTTCAACAGGAAATAAATGAGTATAATAAATTGAAAATGATAATTCACTGATGATGTTTTTTCTTTCATATTACAAGCAGCTTCAGAATTACATGTTTATATCACTGGAGCAGTTGCTACATGTTTTTAAATAATTTACTAAAAGAAATAATTTTTAAAATAGTATCTGCAGGTAAGAAGCTCACCCAGAGCATATGTCTTTCCATACTGTGAAGTGTACTACTACTAGGATAATCCTAAGTGATCCTGCTCTGGCAGGGGGGTTGGACCTGATGATCTCTTGAGGTCCCTTCCAGCTTCTGATATACTGTGATACTGTGATACTGTGAAGTGTACTGCTTCTGAAGGAGCAGTTTTATGGTGCTCAGAATCCCAAAAATACCTTCTCCTTGAGACAGAGCTAGCTGTCTTAATCTGTTATTTTGTCTTATGATGCTGAGTCAGTGTAAACATATATTGCAAATGTAGACATCTTGAACCCCATACGATTATACAGCCATTGGTCTTAAACTTCCAGCAAAGTCTGTACAGAGCAAAGTCAATAAAAATCATGCAAAGACCAGAGACAAGGTTACTTCCGATTTAATTCCCTTGCATATTTGATGAGACACAAAGGCAGGGGACAGACCATAGTGTAGACCAGGCAGGCAACTGGACATCCCCTTCACTCCTGTCAAAAGTCTGGTCCTTGAGTCTGGTGTAATGCATATTTTCAAGCTACAGAGAAGTAATGAACCTCTGAAATTTTCCTAAATTTTGATGTTAACTATTATAATAAAGGTTTATCTACATTCTTCCTATTCAGTCTCTGATCATCAACCATTTCAAATGTTGTAGTTTAGATGTGTCTACATACGTTATCTCTTACCTCACATCTCTTACCTCATCCTTCTAGGCTCAAGTTAATAGCAATACTGTCAATCTATCAAGATTATTTTAGACTAGTCTTCTATGATTTCTTTCAAATAGATGCTTTCAACTGAAATAATGTGTTCCCGTTCAGGAAAGTATAAGGATCCATGATGAATTTACCCTCCCTCTTCTCCAGCACTGATAAGAGCACAGTTGCACAACTGAAACTCCACTTTTGGGTTAAAAAAACCCAAAACAGTCCCAGGGCTGTCCCACATGACATCTGATCTCCAAGATGGTAAAATATGGGTTTAATGGATAAAAAACTATCTTGATGGCCACATCCAAAGAGTGGCTCTCAATGGGTCCATGTCCAGGTGGAGACCAGCGACAAGTAGAGTCCCTCAAGATCAGTGCTGGGACAGGTCTTGTTTAACATCTTCATCAGTGACATGGACAGTGGCACTGAGTGCACCCTCAACAAGTTTGCTGACACCAAGCTGTGTGGTGTGGCAGACATGCTGGGATGCCATCCAGAGGGACCTTGACAGGCTGGAGGGGTGGGCCCATGCCAGCCTCGTGAGGTTCAACAAGCCCAAGCGTGGGGTCCTGCATCTGGGTGGGGCAATTCCAGGCACTGATATAGGCTGGGCAGTGACTGGCTTGAGAGCAGCCCTGAAGAAAAGTATTTGGGAATGCTGGTGGATGAGAGGCTTAATATGAGCCACCAGCGTACACTGGCAGCCCAGAAAGCCAACTATATCTTGGGTTGCATCAAGAGAAGCATGTCCAGCAGGTCAAGGGAGGTGATTCTCCCCCTCTACATTGCTTTCGTGAGACCCCATCTGGAGTACTGTGTCCCTGCATCTACCCATTCAGTCACACCATCACAGAAGCTTATCAGATTAGTCAAACATGACTTCCTTTTGGTAAATCCATGCTGGCTGCTCTTGATAACCTTCTTTTCTTCTATGTGCTTAGAGATGATGCCCACAGTGAGCTATTCTGTCACCTTTCTAGGGATGAAGGTAAGGCTGACTGGCCTGTAGTTTCCTGGAACTCCTTCTTGCCCTTTTTGACACTGGGCCTCTTCCAGCCCTCAGGCACCTCTCCCATTTTCCATGATTTTTCAAAAACGACGGAGAGGCCCTGGGCAACTGGTCTAGTTGAGGATGTCATGGCTGACTGCAGGGAGGCCAGACTAGATGAACTTTGGTGGTGCCTTCTGGCTTGGACCATTCTATGATTGTATGAGAGTGGTACAGCAAAACATCAGTCAGCTTTTTCAACACTCATGGGTGCATCTCATCAGGCCCCATGGATTTGCAGGTGTTCAGTTTGCTTAAATGATCTGCAACCTAATCCTCACTGACCAGTGGAGAGTCTTCCTTCCACCAGACTTTCTCTCTTACCTCCAGGGTCTGGGATTCCCATAGTCTGGTCTTAGCAGTAAATACTGAATCAAAGAAGGCATTCAGCAACTTCTCTGTATCCTCTGTCTCTAGGGCTACCACCTCAGCAGTGGGCCTACATTTTCCCTGTCCTCCCTTTTGCTACTAGTGTATTTGAAGAAGCCCTTTTTGTTGTCTTTTACTTCCTTTGACAGATTTAATTCTAGGAAGGTCTTGGCCTTCCTTGTTGCATTTCTACATTCCCTGAAAATTTTCATATAATTCTCCCAAGTGACCAGTCCCTGTTTCCACACAATATAAAATTCTTTCTTCCACAAGACTTTTTAAGCAGTTCCTTGCTCATCCATACAGGTCTCCTTCCTCCTTTACTCATTTTTTTTCCTTAAAGGAATGCACCTATCTTGAGCTTGGAAGAAGTGATGTTTGAATATTAGCCAGTTCTCTTGAGCTCCTCTGTCTTCCAGTGTTTTGTTCCATGGGATTCCTCCAAGCAGGTCTTTGAAGAGGATAAAGTTAGCCCTCCTGAAGTCCAGAGTTACAATCCTACTTATTGCCCTGCTTTTTTCTCATGGGATACTAAACTTTATCGTGCCACAGTCACTGACACCAAGGCTGCTCCCAACCTTCACGTCCCCAAACAGAACTTGTTTGTTTGTTAATACAAGGTCCAGCAGTGCACCTCTAATACAGAACTGAAAGTCAAATAAGCATCCTAGGCTGATCATAAAAGTACATTTAAAAGCAGAGAAATTATCTTTCCTTCACAAGACGACATAAACTATTTAGAATGTTCCCTACATCCTGGGACATTCTTACTAGAAAACCTTTCACATACACTGATTTCTGTTTGTGGAATACTGCTTTTGATTTCATTTTCTTGACAGAGGAAGGAGAAATGTTCCTTTTTATTTGTCAGGAAACATTAACACAGAAATTTTACTCTCAATGTTGGTTTAAAATGTCAGTGAAGCTGCACTTACTGCAAAGTTACACTTAAAGTCTAGAAATTCTCTATTAGCAGATCCATGTGAAGACTTCAGTTGCAAAACTGCTACTTTGGAAACTTTTCATAGTAGTTACCTATAATATCATTGTTACAATTATAGCAAACATTTACATAAGAAATAACTAGTTTTAGTAATTGTTGATACATAGCATAGAAAACAACTTTGTGGACTCTGACTTTAAAAGACAAAACAAAAAGAAAAAAGGTAAGTTTTTTAAAAGAAAAAATCTAGAACTAAAGTTTTCCTAAAGATTTCCATGAGATTTGAAACATGTAATTTAGTCTCTTTAGTGTTATGCTTTGCATGTATGTTTTAACCTTGGACTCGGCTCTAAGGTGTTTCAGATCTATTTCAGTGCCTATCTAAGGGATTTGTTTCTAAGCACACCTCAGAGATTATCCCACTACCACAGGCTGCTGGCAGTGTTTCTGTTTTTCTTTTAGTTTTATTCATTCCTAAAACATCAGAACCAAATTAACTGCTATTGACAGTGATCTATTGACAATAGAACCAGTGGGCATAAGACTGCAAAATTATCTTTTTCTGTTCTGATCGTAAAAAAAAAAAAAATCAAATTTTCATTGCTGGTATTCTAGATGTAGATACACATCTCCCTATAGTGTCTTTTAAAGTTGGGAATGCATTTTTATATCAAAAATATGTATTTTAACTATCAAAACCAGAATGAAAATTGCATTTTTTAGAAATCTTCTTGAAAAGACTACCTACATTTGTTTTCCTTTTGGTAAAATGGATTATAGCCTGATAATGTGAAAGCATTTGCAGATAATACCATATCAGATTTACAGACATTTTTAAAATATCTTCTCCAAAATTAACCTTCTCACTCCCTTCTTCATCTCATTTCATGGCCACTGCCACCAAGGCTGCCACTGACTATCAAATCCCAAATGAGTTTTTCCCTGTTAGGTGCCATGAAGTTATCCCTTACAGGCTCAGTTTTCTTGAGTGTTTATGACTTGAGTGTTACACGTTCTTTCTAGGAGATGTCAGAAGAGTTAAAGCATCCCAGAATAATCAGAGTTTATAAGTGATCCCTGAAATAAACACTAACCATGCAAGGATTTTCAGTCTTTCTAAATTTACCATGGAAATGGACTTCACATGACATGTTTAGTTTTAATATGTTTTGGAGTAAAAATTGAAATAGTCTGAGAAGGAATCATGTTACTTAGGCAACTAGATTAATTTTTACATAATTATCTCTCATAGGTGAGTGCTTTGAATAAGTCAGGACTTTTCATATGACTATACCTAGTAAGAGATGACAAAAATATTTAAGGCACAGAAAAACTACCTGGGGAGGGTGAAAAATATAGAAAGACAGAAAGTCAAATAAATGAGAACAGAAAGACAACAGATTCTCTGTCTAGAAATGTGTATTTTGTATAAACAGGAATTAAGAGGAAGGAGATGGAGAAATATTCCTCAAATATCTATATTAGTGACTTCTGGAGTCAGCTTAACCCACTGGGAGCTGGAATAAGGTGTTATCACAGTTGTTAATTGAGACTGTAGATATTGTCAAGATATTGTGAACATTTTTTTTAGTTAAACATGTAAAAATTTACATGTTCAAAAACACATTTTAAGTGGGAAAACATGAATATAAAGAACTAATGGAAAAAATTATATATTTACATTTTAACATCATACCCTACAAAACATTCTTTTTCATCTTCATCTTATTTATACTGTGAAAGACCTGTTGCTTAAACCAGCATGAAAACTCTTTGCCCTTGGAGATGCATATTGATGAATATAATAGGTCTATTTCTTCAAAAGATAAGAAACGTGGTATGGTGCTGCACTTTAATGGTGTGAAATATGAGGCATTCACCTTAGAACTGATCATTGTGATTTGGATTTAGATATCATGGAGAGAAGGTGATTTGAAAGTTAGATTAATTAAATGGACCCACAGGTTGTCACAAAAGTTGGTTTTCTCCTGTCTTGTTTAGGATTTTATTCTGGCAATGTTCCTTGCATTCAAAAAATTGTGATATAAAAAAGAAAGTGTGCTGGTTGTTTTTTCCATTGTCCCACCTTTATTTCTTTGTTGATTTTCTTTTTTTAATTAACACAGGCATGTCTAATAACTGGCAGACTTGGTAAATTCACAGTATTTGCTGATTAGTAGAGGTTGTGATCCACAGATACCTTTGTTCTAGTTCCAGTTTACAGCTGACCGGCAACTTAATCTTAGCCACATCTTTCACTTCTCTGTTCTAGTGTCTTTGAAAGGAGAATTATGACACAGAGAATCTTTGTATAATGTTGTTAGATATATAGAGATAAGATGGAATATGATAAAGTAGTATTTTTGAATGTAATGCCATCAGAACCCAGCTTGCACAATTAAAACCTCTCCATTCTGATGCAAGACTAAGGAAGGAGTTAGCACCACAGGACCCTGGGTCTTGGTGTCCTGTACTCATCCAGAGACATGTTGACAATCAAAGAATCAGAAAAATAAATGCTCAAATTTTCTTTTTTTTTTTTTTCTTTATTTCATACTTCCCCCCAAAGAAACTAAGCAGTAACTGTAATACACTTTAAAAGCCACATTTTTCCAGCCATTCTCCCTAATGGACCAAATAGTAGTCCTTTATATAGATGCTTTGACTTGTTACAGAACCAACCAGATAGAATTGAGTATACTTTTTAACTCATGGCAGGGAGTTCTATATAACATGAACTTAGATGAATTTCTGTTAAAATTCATTCAGAGTCAAACTAACACATTTATTACAGGCCTCATTAACTGAACACTTCATTTCATTTGTACAAAGAACATCTTGTTTTAGACCATATTGGGAGGATGATAGTGACTCCCAAGATTTATATAGTCTAGAAATTTCAAGTATAAAAATCCTTTATACAACATTCATGTCACGATTCCTTATAGGGTGGTATTGGTACACAGATTGAGGTAATCTCCAGGAAATACTACTTTCTCTTGTTTTGTTCAGTTATAACTTCTGAAATGCTGAATAAAATGCTGTGCTCCTCATGCTTGTTTGAAAGATATAATCAACTTTTCAAAGTGACAGAGCAAGAAATAAGCTAAGAACACAGTTATTCTTTGATTTATTGTGTAAGACTTCTGGCTTGTCTCCTCCCCTCTGTTCTGAAAAGGAAACAGAAAACTGAAGTAACAGAAAGAACAGATATTGCTCAGTCCCCTGGTCCACACTCTTTCAAAGTAGCCTAATGAATTCAGTTCCTGAGAGCAGAGTAGAAACAGAACAGGACAATTCCAAGATCAAGCAGGTAGACTGGTGTTACTGTCTCCTATAACTGGTTAATTACAATTGCTGCTTCATCTGGAGCATCACATGCTGCACCTGTGAAGATTTAATATCAGGGTTTTACTGGTGAAGTGTTGTGTGTGGGAAAGTGAGCAAGTCTGTACCAAAAATACCATCCAGTATCCTTCTATAAGGAGTCTGAACTCAGAAAATAGAAGTATTCTTAAAAATTTCTACCTTTGATCCTTAAACTCATAGAATATGGTCAGAGGCATCTCTGGGTGAAAATCTAGTGCAACTCTTTCCTCAAAGCAGGGACAACTTTGAAGTTGTGGCCTGAGCCACATTATAGAATAAGTAATTCTCAGAATATTTGCAGGTTGAGTTTAATATAGAAAAGAAAAAAAAAGGAGAATGGAACAAACTGAAAAAAAAAACCCCAAACAAAGCAAACAAGGAAACAAACAAGCAAACAAAACCAAAAAAACCCAACCAAACACAAAAGTAAAAAAAAAAAACCAAACCCACAACAAATTCACAAATAAACAAACAAAACCCAAAACAAAACCAAAGAAAAGCCCACACAAACAAAAAAGCAAGTGATACAAAACAACCCCAAACCCTTACTCATTAACAGCTGACCAAGAGCTAGCCAGTTGACAGGCAATGGCAGCCTCAGCAAACTTTCCTCCTCTCAGCTGCTATTGCTGAACAAGATGTCATATGGTATGGAATATACCTTTGGTCAGCTGGGGTCAGCTGTCCTGGTGGTGTCCCCTCCCAACTCCTTGTGAACCCTCATCTGCTGGGGTGGTGCAAGAAGCACTGCTCAGAAGTAACTAAACCTCCCTGTGTTATCAACAGTCTTTTGATTACAAATCCAAACCATGGCAACATACAAGATATCATGAAGAAAATTAACTCTACCCCATCCAAATGAGTAAAAGGTACCATATTTCCTAGTTTGTCCTACAGTAAATAAATTCAAAAAATTGTCTCAAAAAGGCAGTAAAGTGAATAGGAGAGAATCAAATATAAAATTTTAATTCAAGGAATTCATATTCTTGCCTTCACTTTTACTTACTGCTATCAGATTCCTTGGGACAGATAGTTAAACACTCTTTCCTCTCTTTGCTGATAACATAGGCTATGGAAAGACTGTCTATATCTCTCCGAGTAAATTTTCAACATGAGAATATACAGACATAGCAATAACTGAGAGCAAAGTAGTTGACATGGCAACAGCAAATAGCCACATGACCTTGTGCAGTCTCAAGCTAGAAAAGGTTGATGTTCTCCAGTAGAGGGGGGGAAGGGAAGGAAAAAAAGTATCTTAAACTTTAGAAAGACATTCTAATAATGTAATAATTACATTGCCTTGTGGCCTGTTTTAGAACCAGCAGAGAAATTATAATGAAGAGTAGTGTTAGCATTGTAAATGAGAAATTATTTACCAGAGGTCTATGTTCATTACTATTGTTTGCTGCTAACCTTGGTATGTGACAGGTTAGATTTGCCTTAAGTTCTAAGGATATATTGAAAGGGTATGGCAGGTGAAGGTATTAGATTACTGTGCAGCCTCAAAACAGCACTTATTGGACTATTTTGTATTGTGCCCCTTCCAGTATTTCATTAAGGGCTAAACAAATTTCTTTAAAATATGAAAAAAATCCTGTTTAATTCCTTTCCTATGTGTATATAAAACTTGAAAGTCTAGTTCTGAATAATGTATACCAATTTTACTATAATAAAAAAATCTCCTATTTTGCCATAAGTCATATAGTAACCTAACACACTTGCAATACACAGTTTTTTATCCGTGTTATCAAATGTTCATTACAGGGCCCATGTACATGGATTATAGTGGAACCATGATTAAAACTTAGGTTTACCATTACACAATGCCTCCCTTTCTGTTTAATTTGTCTAAAAATCAAAGCACAACAGCAATAATATTTTAATCTCTCAAATGAAATCAATACCTACTCCAGGTTCTGATGGTCACATTGTGTAGCACTTTGCTTTCATCTTGATTCCGAATCCATTGAAATAAGTAGGATATGATGAAGTGTTTACTACATAGTTGTATTGATTCTTGAAAGGTCAAAATTAACCATTTCTGAAATTATAGTAGACTTCTGAGGTTTAAAAACATTATATTCTGTTACAAGTCTGCAGCTGACATACAGATCTTTCTGTCTCTGTAGTACTAACCTATTTTAGTTATATACTTAAATTGTTGGATGAAATTAAGTACTTTTCTATTGTTCTACCTTTTTCTTCTTAAATTAATTTTTCCTATCTCTTGCTACAATTTGCTTTTAACCTAGGGCTGATGAAGTTTGCAGTCTTTTTTATTAAATACGGCCATTATTTATGGCCTTATGACTAATGACATGACAACATTAATTTTGAGAAATCAAAGGCATGCTGTAGAATAGATTGGAATATCAAAAGAATTATGCTATGCAAAATAGAGCAGGTAACTGTTTTGCTTTTTTTCAATATAATATATAATTACTGAAAATTTCAAACAATTTGAATACCAGATTATTTTCAGGAAGACTGGTGACCCATACATTTTCTGCTGCTGTCACTACTGTATGCTTTATCCATTTCCTTTGCTGCTGACTAGACTGAACTTGGGCAGATATTGTGAAGGACACCTAATAGGTCCTGGAAAGAATATTGACTTCTGGTTATAAAATGCAAATTCTGTTCTAAGTGAGAAATACCACAAATGAAAAGAGACTGTCCTCATTGGACAGTGGTCTGCTACAGTTCAGCAGAGAGATTTATCCATTCCCATACATGGATAATCTCTGTTTTGCCCGTCTTTCAATGTTGGTAGGAACAGCATCTTCTGAATATGTAGAGCAGAAAGTATTTATGTTGGCACAGATAAAAATGGAGCTTCTGAAAATAAAACCAGCCTCTGTGTGTAGTTGCATTCTAACTTTATTGGACAAATTTTTACCTGAAATCTCTTGGCCTCTGTATTTCTTGCACTGGAGTATCTATATGCATAAGCATAGCTCTGTATATATACATAATTACGTATTTATATGACCTACATATATAATTTTATATTTCTAACCATTGTGCTACTAAATGGTTCATAAAACTAAGTTCCATTTGGAAAGTGAACAGCAAGTTCTTCTGTGTGACTAAAAGCAGCATTTTGTTTCATCTGTACCTAAACTTCTCTCCTCTTTTCCCCTACCCTTCTGCAGACTTTTCATTTACTTTTAAAATTTATTTTTATTTTATTTAGAATGTTTCATATTAGATATAGTGTACTTCCAACAGTATTTTCTTAGGAATCAGAAAGAATGGAATCAACTCAGTAAAATCTACTAAAGACCAGAGTATACAGGCTGAAGTGACCACAGCAGTGCTTTGGCTTACTGTGATTCATGGAGGAAGGAACCAGGCAATTTAGAAACTTCTTTCCTCCCTTCCCCTTGTTTAATATGACAAACAAGCATTAACTTTCACCTTTAACATGCTGATTTGCATTTTATAGAAATGAGTTGCTGTGAACACTGTAACTGAATCTTCTTGGTGTCTTTGTGCATATGTGTGTATGCATCAGCCTCTGGCAGAATGAAAAGTTTTAGCTCATTAGCTTTCCTACTGGGTTGTGTGGCATGTTTCAAGCTAGTTTCCCACGTCTTCCTGTGTGGTAAGTGCCTCCTGAGGCATCACCTGTTCAAGCAACTGTACTACCCTCAGTGAGTAACTTCCTCTTGGGTTTTGACCAACAAAATTATGAAGACTCCTAAAAATCCCAATATGTGTTGGGTAGCTCTTATTGCTTTAAATAAGATTAAGTTTTGCATGATTTCTGAGTTTTCTAGGTAGGCTCAAAATGGTGGGTGGGCTATCAGAGGAGTGAATAGCACCACCCCACAGAATAACTTGGCACTAGTAGAACACAAAGGAAGTAGATGAAGAAGACATGTTTGTTCATAATAAATGCAGTGCAGCTACTCACAGTGCAAGAATAAGTAAAAACCAAGATTTGAAATCTACAATTCAGAATGAGGTAACGTCCCTGAGGAGCAATTGTAAATACAGTATTGAAGTGCCTCATTGACTTGTGTGTATTGACCTAATATTGACATTGCTAAAAGATTAAGCTTCTGCAAATTGGCTGGTAAGAGAAATGGAAGCATAAAGGTTTCTAACTGGAGTATTCCCATGTATGCACCAATTCATCATAACACTGAATGTTGTTTACATTTCTGCAAAGCTGCTCTGAGTCAGTGTCTCAGGCCATGATTAACTAGAAGTGATTGTTTCTGAGCAGATGATCTCATTTTCATCTTTTGGTGTATATGCAGAAGGGAAATAGTGTGAAAAAGAATCCTGATTTTGAGACGTTATCTACACCAACATCTTCATTTAAATGCCATATTAAGGATTTTCAACAAATCCCTAAACTACTTGAGGGAGCCTCACACAGCATATACTGGAAGCCTCAAATAATGTATGGCATGATAATTATGTAAACAGAATAAAACGTGGCTTGATTTCTTTATTTGAGGAAAGGGAACATGAATTTCATAGTACAAATCTGTTGCATGAGGAGTCTACATAAAGACATATTGAGATGCACAGCAATCTTATTTTGAACAAAACAAACCTTTAAAGAAATTAATATGTAAAGGATCAAAATGTAGTTTAATATAATGTCTACAGTTCATTAATTCATCCAACCCTCTTTGGTTTACAAAATCCTTAAATATTTCTTGAAGGTCTAAGGTACTCAGCTACTTAGCAGTAAGTATTCAATAGAATTAAAATGAAACTATTAAGTCAGTGCTTGTACCTGTCATTTAGTATTAAGGGATTTTTAATAGTTTATGTTTTGGACTATGTTAAAGTTATTGGAATGACTGAATGCACAGTAACTTTAAAACTCAAGTAACTTCCTAAGATTTCTTACCAGCCTGGAATTCCTAGCTATGTTTGAGTTTGGGCATCCGTTTTAGAGATTTTGGGAAGATGGGGTATTCTTTCCTCGGAAGCAGCTCATGCATACCTTGAACTACTGAACAGATGCACTGAAACAAAATACTAGATTATTGCTTAAACATTGTTTATATCTGCCTGCAACTATGTAATGAAGGGAATCTGATAACAGCCCCTAGTCAAAATTACAGTTTTCTGCATCTCGTAACCAGCTTGAATTTGCAAAGAAACAGTGTCCATTCATAATGATAATAAAACAACAAAACCACAGACGAAACCTCAGCCAAACAACAACAAACCCCAAACAACAACAAAAAACCCCACACCACCTAAACTAAACAAAAACAAAACAAAACAAACAAAAAAAACCCCAAACAAAACAAAACCAAAAACGAGCCCACAAACAAAACAATGTAACGACCCAGTATTACCCTTTCCAACCCCGGTCAGCAGGGTGTGTGGGGTAGTCGTGCTGAGGTACCAATAATTTCGTTGGAATAAATAACATCAAAATTACCCCAAACAGCTAATGAACTGCGTTTATTACATTGAACCTGAGCAGAACGAAAATGGGAAGGAAAAGCAATGGAAAAAATATGTATCAAAGAGAAGGGACATTACGATTTCCCTGGCTTTAAAATCATGGTATTGTCACAGAAGCAGTTCCAAGTTTCTTGGTGACAGCAGAGGAGCAGGGTCGTGCCATGCAGTCTTCTCTGCGCAGCAGGCAGCGTGAAGCAGGGCCATGCCACGTGGCTTTTCTCTGGGACGCAGGCAGCGGTGTGAACGGAACGGTGTGGGGCTGGCGGTACAGGCTGCCTGCCACAGAGCCCTCTAGGCACGCAGGCAGCGGTGGTAAAGCAAGGCCTGTCACTTGCCGCTGCCTGCCACTTGCTGCTGTCGCCTTTCATTTGCTGAGGCGCGGGGCCGAGCGGAGCAGTGAGGATGCAGGGCTGTGCCATGTGGCCGCTGCCGCTTGCCGAGGCACAGGGCCAAGCCAAGCGGCACGGGCAGCGCGGCTTCCTCTGGCCCCCTGCCCACTCCTGCTCCCCTGTTTTCCCCTCACCCCCCTCGCAGCAGGCGCGGGCCAAGGGCACAGTCCCCAAATCTGGGCAGAGTACCGTGGGCACCCCTGCTGCTCAGTGGGCACCCCTGCTGCTTCAGCCAATGAAAACGCTTGGGGTCTCACAAAACTGACGCAGGAAGATCAAAACCTGATAGCCGATAGCTATTAAGCTAAAGCATTGCTTTAATTTACAACAGGCTGGATGCGAAGGAGTAGCCCTCCCAGTTTGCATAACCAAGGGTGGTTTCTACTTGCTTTCTATCCACTTAGAATGATACATATTCGTTAAATTTCTGGGAAATAATTTACATATGCATAGAATCATTTAAACAGATAAAGTCCTTTTACTTCTCGGTCTCTGCTGTCACTTTCTGACCTTCCAACAACATTGCAGTCTCATGTTGATGTTCTGGACAACTTCTCAGTGTGTGAATTTGTGATGGTTTGAAACTGTATTTTTAATT
>VXBD01003951.1:15830-26278 GCA_013399975.1 Indicator maculatus | reverse complement strand
CTTGGAGACCAGGCTGTGGTGTGGGACAGTGTGGAAGGCTTTGCTCCGGCCCAGGTGAATGACATCAGTAGCTCTCCCCTCATCTATTAATCCTTTAAAAGGATGTTTAAAAGGACCTTTAAAAGGGGCATGTGTTAATAACTCTTTCCATCCTTTTTTTTTTTTTCCTTTCTAGTTAAGTCTAGCTGCACTCAGGAATTATTTTTACCCTTTCTGGTGTGTTTATTTGGTGTCAGCCCTTAGCTTTCACTTCTGAACAACGCAGATACATCTTCTGTGAAGCACCTTTAGCCTGTGGTTTTCTATACATAACTGCTCAATCCATGCTCTCAGAGCCAAAGAAAAATGACCAAGCTCACCATCTGTTACTACCATTTCAGATGCCAGCTCCACCTGGCATATTGACTGACACTTTCAGAGTGGCCTCCTGCTTAATGCTTTGACAGCAACCTTGGTGCCAGTGTGAGATCTCCAACACTGTATTGTAGAGATGTGAAGTGTTTCACCCTCAACTTGTTATGCAGGTGAAGATCTACGTCAAATTTTCAATCAACCCAAATTTTACCAATCAGAAGGTTATATTTATTACCCCTACTCCTCAGTCTTTTATGCTCTTAATATTAAAAATTAAGATGAACAATTTTTTATGCCTAACTCTTCTTTTACAGAAGGGCCATGAGGATGATCAGAGGGCTGGAGCACCTCTCCTATGAGGACATGCTGAGAGAGTTGGGTTTGTTTGGTTTGGAGAAGAGAAGGCTCTGAGAAGACCTTATTGTGGCCTTCCAGTATCTGAAGGGGGCCTACAAGAAAGCTGGGGAGGGACCTTTTAGGGTGTCAGGTAGTGATAGGACTGGGGGGAATGAATCCAAGATTGAGGAGGGGAGATTTAGATTAGATGTTAGGAAGAAGTTCTTCCCCATGAGAGTGGTGAGAGACTGGAACAGGTTGCCCAGGGAGGTGGTGGAAGCCTCATCCTTGGAAGTTTTTGCAGCCAGGCTGGATGTGGTTCAGGGCAACCTTATCTAGTGGAAGGTGATCCTGCCCATGATGGGGAGGTTGGAACTAGATGATCCCTGAGGTCTCTTCCAGCCCTGACAATGCTGTGATTCTGTGATACATACTGACCAGATTAACAGATCTGGTTTGATCCTCTTATGGAAAACATTCCTGTGTATTTCTGTGTGTCTGCACATATGGTTAACAAATCTGGTTGCATTCATATTTTATTCACAACCATATTGTATTTTAGCATTTACTATGCATGTGTGTTTGTATGAGTGGAACAATCTGGGCTGTTATGATGCCTCAACTTGAGCAGGATGCCCCCCCACCACCCCCCAAAAAAAAAGATAGATTAAAGATATTGCCAGCAGTTGGTTTAGGAATTCATGCTGGGAAAAGTATTGTTAGGCAAGATGTTGGAAGGGAAACAGTGCCAGATAACAAACTGTCATTAAGTGCAGAGATTTCTAACTATCACTAGTCAGAAAACTATGGATTTGCAACGTCCCAGAAGGAGTCAGCCTAAATAAGAAGCAAGGGGAAAGCATCCCTGGTTAGGGAACAATTATTAAATATGTCAAATAATGTTAGAGAAGATCCTTTTTATGTATTTTTATGTACTTCACTGCTGGACTGATAAAAGGTTATGGCTTGACTTCACAAAATCACAGAATCACAGAATCACAGAATCACAGAATCACAGAATGTTAGGGGCTGGAAGAGACCTCAAAAGCTCATCCAGTCCAACCCCCTGCCAGAGCAGAATCATCTAGAGCAGATCACACAGGAACACATCCAGTCAGATCTTGAGTATCTCCAGAGAGGCAGACTCCACCACCCCACTGGGCAGCCTGTTCAAGTGTTCCCTCACAGTGAAAACTTTTTTTTCCTTATGTTTCCATGGAACTTGATGTTGTACTGTAGATAAAGCATTCATCTCATATTTATGGTGTTATTATTTAGATGGTGAATAAATTGTACAATAGTCTTAATGAGATATAAAGATTGTGCTTCTCACACTGCATGTAGAGGAACTTAATTCTGATTCTAACTTAAAAGATTTGAATATACCCACAGATAATGAAAATGCTACTTATTTCTTGGAAATCTATGAAAGATTTGGGACACTTTTACCATAACAGCTCAGTGAGGGGCATCTCTGACAGCCTTGTCCTAACCACCACTTTGAATTATTCTTTTATTTTGAAAGTCCCTGGAGATTTTATCAATTTGGTGATTGAGGTGTAGTGTACCAGATTAGCCAGAAGACTGCAAGATTTAATCATGACCTTTCTCAGCAGCAAAGAGGCCACGTGTGTGGCTTCTCTATCATCAGTACAGACCCTGCTATTCTTTCTTGCTAATGATGGAATGATAGAGTGATAGGATGATAGAATGATAGGATGATGGAATGGTAGAATAATAGAATGATAGGATGATGGAATGATAGAATGATGGAATGATAGAATGATAGGATGATAGAATGATAGGATGATAGAATGATATGATGATAGGATGATAGAATGATAGAATAATAGGATGATAGAATAATAGGATGATAGAATTATAGAATGATAGGATGATAGAATGATAGAATCATAGAATCATAGGATGATAGAATCATAGGATGATAGATAGAATGATAGGATCATAGAATCATAGAATCATAGAATCATAGAATCAGTCAGGGTTGGAAGGGACCACAAGGATCATCCAGTTCCAACCCCCCTGCCATGGGCAGGGTCACCTCACGCTAGACTAAATCCTGTATTTAATCAGGAGCCTTTCAGGGTTCATTCAGATTCAGGATCTGTATTTCAGCCATGACATTACAAAATGTAGTCTCAAAAGGGGATTTTTCAAAGCTTCCCAAGGACAGCACTACTGCTTCCTTTGCTCTTACCTATCTCTTACTGTAATCTTGCGTCCCTACAGGAGGCACCAGAGGACCATTTTATACGATGACTGTTGCTGGCAAAGGCAAGCAATGGAACAAATGCCAAGGCTTCCAAAGCCAGTGCCTGTCAATGTCTGCTCCCTGGTTGGCAGGGAGCACCCTACTCAAATGCTAAGAGGTTTGTTGGCTTCGCCGTCTGCTATAATTCACCCTGTTATGGAAGAAAACAGCTGTCCTGCCATCATGACCTGGAAACATGCCATAACAACTCACTGAGTTAAAATCCCAACTTGACTGCTAGCACTAGGATTCCGTCCTCTGACTGTTGCTGAATGAATTGTGGAGTAGTCTCAAGGGAATGGAGCCTAATTCATTAATTTTTAATGCTCTGCCTGCAAAATCGGTCTGCCGTTGAAATTCCTTTCCGCGTGCACAATTCACGCGGCTCCGATGGGTTTGTGTGTTCAGAAGGCAGAGAAGTCAAACAAAGCCTTCCTAGTGCAGACAGGCACACCTCTTGTCCCCTACAGATACATGCTAGGTGTTACATGTGCTGCTAGGATTTGCTCCTCAATTGTCAGATACAGATAGAGACTCTGATCTCCCCAGGAAATCCTTTGACACACCGATATTGCAGTATCGCAGTATCGCAGTATCAGTGTCACAGTGGGGTGGTCTTAAGACTGTCTTTTTAATTTTTGTTCACAAAGTCCAAGCAGAGAAAGTGAAAGAATGTAAATAAATCACTATTGGGTGTAAGAAAGCAAAAGAATGATTCTTCTAAACACTTCCATTGGAGAGGTAGGAATGTTTAAGAACCACTGCTCAAAACAAGGTTGGGGAGTTGGGCAGCCTCAACTTGCTCTGCTTCTGTCTGCCTGGTGCTTCTTTTCTGTCTGAAGATAACACACTGACCTTGACAAGCTAAGTCTAACAGCCTCTCTGCTTCTTGACTCTCTGCCTTCTGCCAGGGAGGTCTGGGGGAATTCCTTCTGGATGAGGGGGGCCCTTGGGGAAGGCCTCTTGGAGGAAGCAAAGGGAGCTTGGTTGTGCTTTTCTGTTGATTGCACATATTTGTAACTGTTGTGAATAGTGTCTATTTGCACAGATTCATTGCATTGCATCATAGATTGTAGATTTGTTTGTAAATACAGCTTTCATTTGCTTCCAGACTGAGCTAGCCTGGTTATTGTTGGTGTGGGAGGGGGATTTCAGCTCTCACACTGTTACACACAGTATGACAGTACATCAGAGGTTGGAAGGGACCTCAAGAGATCATCAACCCCCCTGCCAGAGCAGGGTCACTTAGGAGAGTCCACACAGGAATGCATCCAGGTAGGTTTTGAAAGCCTCCAGAGAAGGAAATAGAGCTTTCATGTAAAATAAGTCACCTTTCCTCCCCTGAAGGTATCTTCCTACTTTCTTATCTAATCTGCACATCAATTCAGTGACACCATGTCCCATTAAAAAATGTTGTGCTGAAGAATTTCACACCAGCAATGCGCAGCTGAATGGAATACAGAGATATCAATTTAAAAATATATACCTCAAGACTTAATTTGGCCCTCCAGTGGCTTTATTTATTTCAGTTAATAATAATTTTTAACTCAAAGAAAGAGAATTCTACCCTATGCACCATAAGGAACAACTCAGGATCAATCTGTTCCTGGAATCTTTTTGAGTCTGAAGGTTACCTATGAATTTTTATTTATTTTTTTTAATTCCCTGCAAGTATTCTTAAAAGAGTTCTGAAGCAGAAACTTGTACAAGGAAGAAGGCTGTCAAAATTATATAATGTCAGTGTATGTAGTTCCCTCTAGAGGAACCCAAGTATACATAAAGTCATGTGTGCAAACTGATGGAGCATCAGTTTGGTTTGGGTTGTTTTTTTTTTTTTTTCTTGGACAAATTGGTTAAATAGAAGAATTCTGAGAATGGGAAAGGAATGTACTTTCATGATACTCATTTTATTTTTGGATCTACTTCACCTCTGGTAGTAAAGGTAACTTATGTTGGAGTGGTGTTGTTTCTTTTAACACAAATGGAGATCCAAACTGAAAATGAAAACATTTCTTTAGCTATGTCTGCTGTGAAATTTCATTTTGCTTTATTCAGTGACATCTGGAGTAAGTTCCAACTGAAATTCAGAACTCTTCAGGGCAGGAGCTTTGTTAGAAGTATATAATGAACTCATCACTCATGTTTCTATCACCACATAGGAAATAATAATAATGACAGCAATAACATTTGCTAAATATAAATATTTACAACCTGATAAACCCCTCACCTGGGAGATCATTTAGAGAGATGTATGTTAGACTGGGGGAAGTCAGTTTCTACTCCTATACTTCCTTACTTCCACTGATTCAAATGAGCAGCTGGGGATTCCCCCAACATGGGGAAAAGAAAACAAAACAAAGCAAAACAAAACAAAACAAAACAAATCAAAACAAAACATAACAAAAAAACCCCAAAACAAATCAAAACAAAACAAAACAAAACAAGCCCAGTGTTTAGCATCCCTAAGAGTCTAGGCCACAATGTTTATTTGTGTTTGAATATTTGCCTCTATGGAGCAAGGAGAGCTAAGTACCATTAAGAGAAAACAAATTTATTATCTAGGTGTCCTGAATGTCATCACAGTTTGCTTACAAAATTTAAAGAGTTTTTTTTTCTTTGCCTGTTTTATGGGTTTTTTTTGTTTGCTTAGTTTTTGGTTTTTTCTCTTTGTTTGTTATGCCAAGGCTTTAGAGCCTCTTGACATAAACCCCCCAAATTATTTGTATTATCTGAAAAGAGAAGGGAAAAAGTGAAGTGAGCAGGAAGTAAATAAAAGTAGTTTGATTCTGACCCATTCAGTAAAAGCCAGTGAAACAACTTCTATAGTACCATATATTACTTTCTCAGATTAAGAATAATGGAACCTAGACTTTAGCACAAATGTAGTATCTCTTGCTTTCTCATTAGTTTTGGTTTGGTGTTCTATTTTTCTTTACTCACAAAAGCAAGTATGGATGGTCCCATTATAGGGTTATATTAAAACCAGAACTATAGATCTAGAATAGTGTTCTCCTGCTGGAAACACTGCTCAGACCACTGGAGCTGTTCAGTTCTATGAGCATGGAAGCTGACCAGCAATTTGGTCATAATTTGTGACTGGAATGCTGCCTTGTCAGCTAGTGACAGGTTATATCCAGAAGCCTGACATCCAGGAATCCAGGGCACATGCTTCTCATACATGACAGAAAAAAACCCTGCTATTGTTCATATCACAGTCTCACAGTATATCAGAGGATGGAAGGGGACCTCAAGAGATCAGCAGGTCCAACCCCCCTGCCAGAGCAGCATCACTTAGGGTAGTCTGCACAGGAATGCATCCAGGTGGCTTTGGAAAGGCTCCAGAGAAGGAGACTTCACAACCCCCCTGGGCAGCCTGTTCCAGTGCTCTGTCACCCTCACTGGAAAGAAGTTTCTCTTAATGTTGAGATGATATCTTCTCTGTTCAAGTTTGAGTCCATTGTTCCTTGTCTTATCACTGTGAACCACCCAAAAGAGCCTGGCCCCCTCCACTTGACACCCACCCCTCACACATTGATAGACATTGATCAGATCCCTCTCAGTCTTCTCTTCTCCACACTAAACAGCCCCAGGGCTCTCAGGCTCTCTTCACAGGGCAGATGCTCAAGTCCCCTAAGCATCCTCCTGGCTCTTTGTTGGATTCTCTCCAGCAGGTCTCTGTCTCTCTTGAACTGGGGAGCCCCAAACTGGACACAGGATTGCAGCTGTGGCCTCAGCAGGGCAGAGTAGAGAAGAAGAACTTCCCTAGCCCTGCTGGACACACCTTGCTTGATCCATCCCAGGATCCCATTGGCTTTCTTGGCCACCAGAGCACATTGTTGCTCCATGGAGAACTTGGTGCCCACCAGCACTCCAAGGTCTTTCTATGTGGAGCTGCTTTCCAGCAGGGCAGCCTCTAACCTGTCCTGGTGCTGTTGTTATTCCTCCCCAGATGTAGGGAGTAGGGCCCATAGATGGGTAGGACACACAGTGTGTATGGCAGAGTCCCTGGAGTCCATCTGTTTATGCAGGGTAGAAAGCATTTGGCACATGTTGAATGCCTGATACACCAACACCTGACAGCAGTCCAAGGCAGAAGGCATTGAACTGCTTTTCTTTGAGCCTTCCAATGGTGCTCAGGTGAAGTCTTTGTTCTTGCAATTTACACCAGCATGTTCCCCAGTGTTCTTTTGAGTGCCTCTGAAAATATGAAAATCTTGCCAATCAGACTTACTTTTTAGTATGAAAGTTTACATGTTAACAAAGATATTTATTGCCAAAAAGCAAAACCAAGCATTGACATTTCTCAGTAACAAGACCAGATGCTGTAGATGGGAAAAGAATCTTTCATGGAATACCAATAAGGACATCTTCTGTCCTGTGTTCAGGAAGATCTTTTGCACACTGTGAACCTGTGGGTATATATTTTAAATCTGTTCTTTTTTTCTGTCTCCACTTGTTTTCACACACCAAGATGTACACTCTATTCACTTCAAAGCAATGCTCTGATAAATTTAAATGTATATTATTCAGAAAACAGTAAGTGATTCTATGATTTTTTTTTTTCTTCCAGACTCTTGATCCATAGAGTTAATTTTTGGTTAATATGTTATAGATTCACAGAATCACAGATTGGGGCAATTTAGTCTTGAGAAGAGAAGACTGAGAGGAGATCTGATGAATGTGTATCAATATCTGAGGGGTGGGTGTCAAGTGGAGGGGGCCAGGCTCTTTTGGGTGGTGCATAAGTCAAGGAACAACGGGTTCAAACTTGAACATAGAAGGTTTCCCCTCAACATGGAGGAGAAACTTCTTTACAGTGGAACAGGCTGCTCAGGGAGATTGTGGAGTCTCCTTCTCTGGAGATTTTCCAACCCCAGCTGGATGCATTCCTGTGCAGACTACCCTAAGTGATGCTGCTCTGGCAAGGGGCTTGGACCTGCTGATTCTGGAGGTCCCTTCCAACCTCTGATATACTGTGAGACTGTGATAATGTTAGGGGTTGAAAGGGACCTCCAGAGATCTTCAAGTCCAAGCCTCCCTGCCAAAGTAGGATCACCTAGGGCAGGTCACACAGGAATGCATCCAGGTTGGCTTTGAAAGTCTCTAGAGAAGGAAACTCCACAACTTCTGTGGGCAGCCTGCTCCAGTACTCTCTCAGTAAAGTTTCTCCTCACGTTGAGGTGGAGCTTCCTGTGTTCTAGCTCATATCCATTATTCCTTGTCCTATTACCAGGTGCCACTGAAAAGAGCCTGTCCCCTTCCTCTTGACACCCACCCCTCAAGTATTTATAGACATTAATAAGATTTCCCTCTCAGCCTTCTCCAGACTAAACAGTCTCAGTTCTCTCAGACTTTCTTCACAGGAGAGATGTTCAAGTCCCTTAATCATCCTCATAGCTCTTCATTAGACTCTCTCCAGTGATGCAAATTAAAGCTTTAGTTTTTCTTTTTTTTTTCCCCCTTCTGCTATGATTTTCTCCCTTGAAAATATTAACATTTATTTATGTAGGCTTCCACATTATTTATCTGTAACAAACATTATAAATTCCGGAGCAGATCTTTATTTGATGCATAACTGTAGGTGATTTGGTTTCACTGGGGCTCTGTCAATGCACCCCTGAAGAAGTCTTACAGCACATTTTATTACAAAGCCACACTCAAGAAGTAATAAGTACCTAATCAAAAGCCCTCAAGGTCTTTGAGAAACATTAACTGAACAAGCTTTATTTCACCAAACTGTGGTAGACAAGCGTTATTAGATTTCCTGGCATTTTCTGTATCAAATATTTGAAGTTATGTTTATAAACTGCTTTAAGGGAAGGGAATTATTTTTTTCCTAGAGATCAAATATTAAAATGCTGTGTCTTAAAATAACATTTCCAAAGCAATTACTGACGTTAACAGGAAAGTTCACTCAACTTTCATAGAGTCACAGAATTGTCAGGGCTGGAAGGGACCACAAGGATCATCCAGTTCCAACCCACCTGCCATGGGCAGGGACACCTCACACTACATCAGGTTGCTCACAGCCACATCCAGCCTGGCTGCAAAAACCTCCAGGGATGAGGCTTCCACCACCTCCCTGGGCAACCTGTTCCAGTGTCTCACCCCTCTGAGACACTGTGACCCCTCTGGGGAAGAATTTCTTCCTAACATCCAATCTGAATCTCCCCATTTCTAGTTTTGCTCCATTCCCCCTACTCCTATCACTACCCAACACCCTAAAAACTCCCCAGCTTTCTTGTAGCCCCCTTCAGATACTGGAAGGCCACACTAAGGTCTCCTCAGAGCCTTCTCTTCTCCAGACTGAACAGCCCCAACTCTCTCAGTCTGTCTCCATAGGAGAGGAGCTGCAGCCCTCTGATGATCCTTGTGGCCCTTCTTTGGACTTCAACTTGTCCCAAACTGCACAAAGTTCTACCTAACCATCTACCAAGTTACAAAGGTGACATAAAAATATTTAGATGAAGCAAATTTAGCTAAACATCAAAAACTTGGCAGCCTATTGCCTTTTGCATCCTAGATCAGATTTACTGCAGTGAGCTACAGTCAGCCAGCCACTGACTGACTGAGTTAAGGTTTGTTGTTGCTGTTTTGTTCTTTCCTTTTTTTCTTTAAAGTTTGCAAGATTTTTTTAAAAACATATTTGGAAAGAATGGTCTAGAAGATATCTACTTAAAAAAAAATAATATCTGAGGGAAATCTCTCACTTATATGGCACTTTCAGAAACCAGGAGGGATGAAAGACTCTCGTATCATGTCTAGAAATTTTTTTTCCACTGTTACCACAAGTCATCATGATAGTAAGTCATATCTCCCAGGTTGCAAGGCCACTTTTATCACCAAACAAGTTTCTTTATCTACCTTTTCAGGTTGCCTTGAAGATCATGTCTATCTCCCCATCTCTGCCTTCCTATCTAGCTCACATCGTTTCCTCATATTCAGTATTTCTTCCTGAATAATCTCTGTTATGTTCTCTCTCCATACACATATATTTTTTTTCCTCACTCTAAGACTTCTTTTTGTCTAAATCACAAACAAGCCATAAAGCACTCCAGACCTCTCTAAATAAATACTGTTAATTTACTAAACCATCTCCTCTCTTCTCCTTCATTCCAAAGCTAGCAAACATGCAGTCTGATTTTCTGTTTCTGCCCTATTTCAAGTACAAAATAAAGCTGGTATGGTTTATTTTTCTCTCATCAGCCTTGGTTTTCGTGCATTCTCAATTATTTCTTGCATTTCTCATATTCTCTATTTTCCTTTAGTGGAATGTAAAAAATATTTTTCTGACATTTTCATTTTTTCCACCTTGATCACTATTTTTTTCAGTTATTCACTGTTGAAAAATGAGTATCTTTATCTTTTCTTCCTCAGATGTTCTTCATGTCTTCATTTCTGTTCTTCATTGCCTCTCTGAAAAGAAAAAGGAAAAAAAAGGAGAGGAGAGGAGAGGAGAGGAGAGGAGAGGAGAGGAGAGGAAAAA